>SJYC01056848.1:0-41298 GCA_006408675.1 Madoqua kirkii
AGAACGTTTCATTCCAACGTGAATTGGCGAAACCCTCCCCCAAAACGGAAAGATAATAAAATCGGCCAGAGCAGGTTCGCAGTGGCTGTTCCTGTGGAATGTCTCCTGGATTCAGTTTACACTTAAGCCCTGCTATAGTAGTTTACCCCAGGGGTCTGTAAACTGGTTCTGTGAAAGGCCACATTAATTAGCATTTCCAGATTTCTCAGCTGCTCAGTCTGTTTCACAACTGCTTAACTTGCAGCTACTCACCCTGCATCATAGAGCGAAAGCAGCTGCAGATAGGACGTAAATGAACGATGGGGCCGTCTGTCAATAAAACGTCATTTACAGAAACAGGCAGTGGGAGAGAAGCATCAAAGATACCCAGATTGGGGGCTTCCCCAGTGGTCCAGTGGCTAAGACTCCAGGCTCCCAATGCAGGGGGCCTTTGTTCAATCCCATATACCACAAGATCTGGTGCAGCCAAATAAACACTTTTTTAAAAAAAGAACAGATACCCAGATTGAAGGACATCCTAAAATATACACACCTCATCCTCCTTAAGACTGTTAAGGTCTCAAAAATAAGCCTGAGATACTTGATGTGAGAGGACTGAATATAATGTGATGAAATGAAAAGTGCTCAGTCACGTCCAACTGTTTGTGACCCTATGGACTATACAGCCCACGGAATTCTCCAGGCCAGAATACTGGAGTGGGTAGCCATTTCCTTCTCCAAGGGATCTTCCCAAGCCAGGGATTGGACCCAGGTCTCCCGCTTTGTGGGCAGATTCTTTACCAACTGAGCCACCAGGGGAGCCCGTGTAACCCGTGATGCTAGGATAGAAAACAACATTGGGGGGGAAATGAGGACATCTGAATGTATGCAAGCTCAGTTTCGTAATAATGCGTCAGTCAGTATCGACTGCCCTGGTGGCTGAGCTTTAAAGAACCTGCCTGCAATTCAGGAGACCCGAGTTCAGTCCCTGACTCCAGTGTTCTTGCCTGGAGAATCCCATGGACAGAGGAGCCTGACGGGCTACAGTCCCTGAGGTCACGAAGAGTCAGACACGGCTGAGCTCACACGCAGGGTCAGTCGGTATTGGTTTGTTCACTTTTTCTGGCAGCTGTGCCATCGTTACATTGACAGTAGGAGACACTGAGCGTGGGGCCCTTGGGAGCCCTCTGTGATAGTCTTAGAACTTCCTAGCAAATCTAAAACTATTTTAAAATTAAAAGGTTTTTAGAGAAGAAGAAGGATGTCGAGCCAGACTTGGCTTGTGTGTGAGGAGGGAAGGGGGTCCATAGACGATCCCCCACCGGCCAGATCTGTCGCACAGACAGGCTCCCTCCCTGTCCGTGACTGCGCAGAGCAGGTCTCAGGTGGGACCCTCGCAGTGAGCATCGACCTGGCGCGTCCCCAGCCTCCCGCGCTGCCCCGTGCCATCAGCTGAGCGTCGTCGGTGGCCTTCCGTGCTTTCCTCTGTGGCCTGCGTGCTCGCTGTCGCCATGTCCTGCCATCCCTTCCTCTGAAGCGTTTCCTGCCAGTGCCCAGGCTCCAGCCGGCGGCCCCGCTGATGCGGGCACTTGACAGTGTCCAGCAGTCAGGGTGGCGTCCAGGGCACCGGCTTCCCAAAGGGCCCGCGCCACGACTGGGGCCCAGCCACTGAACTCGGTTCCCTAAACAGCCCCTTACCTTCCAGGGCTACGAGGAGTCACAGCTGGAAGGTGGCTCTGGATGGTGATGTTTTCTCTTTCTGCGCCTGTTCCTGCATCACCTGGGGGCCTGGTTTCTGCTCACTTTCCCTCCACCTTACTGTGCCTGGCTGAACAAGGCTACCAAGTGGAGGCACGCTGGGAACTGGACCCATCTGGGGTTGGGGTGCAGGTGGGGAGAGGCTGCTGTCAGTGAAACCCTGGGCTGTGAAGGTTCCCATCTCTTGGGGCTAAGCATCAGGAAAGCAATCTGATTGAGTATGCACGCTAAGTTGCCCCAGTCGCGTCTGACTCTTCCAACCCTGTGGACTGTAGCCTGCCAGGCTCCTCTGTCCATGGGATCCTCCAGGCAAGACTACTGGAGTGGGTCGCCGTTTCCTTCTTCAAGGGATCCTCCTGACACGGCGATTGAACCTGAGTCTACTGTGTCTCCTGCATTGCAGGCAGATTCTTTACTGCTGAGCCACTGGCAGAGCCCCCTGATTAAGTATACTGAGCACGAAGCTCTTTGCTCTGCCCTGCTTCTGATTATCAAGACCCTTACTCTAGATGTTCAGGAAAGAGGGAAGGGTGTAACTAAGTGTCCTCTTGCTTTATTTCTCCCCAGAGAGCCTTCACTCTCATAGGAAACCCTAGAGCAGTGGTTCTCACCCTTCCAGGGATCAGAACACCCTCAGGCTCTGGTTTAAAATTTTAGATTCCCTAGCCTTTCCAGAAATCCTGCAGGTCTGGAATGGGCCCAAGTCTGCATCTTTAACAAGTCCCTACAGCCCATACTTGGATTCTCAACTTTTCCTCTCCCTTATCGCAACCTACCAAAGCAGTATGGTAGAGGTGACTCATGGGGAAAGGCAGAGGAATCCTGATAGTTCTCTTTTTCCTCCCTGTTGTAAGCGGGGAGCCTCAGGAAGACAGTTTTGCTCACCCCAGGTATGGAGGGTGGACCCAAGGGTAGCCAGCGGGGGCGGGGGTGTGGGGGGGACCCTCCCCTTTCCCCTCCCTGTGCTCTCAGCAGCAGCACCGTGCAGCTTGAGATTTGTGAAAATGTTAGTTGCTTGGTCATGTCCACCTGTTTGTGACCCCATGGACTGCAGCCCACCAGGCTACTGTGTCCGTAGAATTCTCCAGGGGAGAGTAGTGGAGTGGGTTGCCATTTTCTTCTCCAGGGTATCTTCCAGACCCAGGGATCGAACCCAGGTCTTCCGCATTGCAGGCAGATTCTTTACCATCTGAGCCACCAGGGAAGTCCTGATTTGTAGAGAAATTCATACAGGGAAGCAGAGGAGATTCGCCATTTCCTTTTCCGTGGAATAGGAAATGGCAACCCACTCCAGTATTCTCACCTGGGTAATCCTGTGGACAGAGGAGCCTGGCAGGCTACAGTCCGTGGGGTTGCAAAAGACTTGGGCATGGCTGAGTGACTAGCATACAGGCACAGGGAAGCAGACATCGTCCTAAAAGGAAGCCTTCCACAGTGAGCCGCCACCCACTTACAGAACAAGCCCTCCACTCACACCTCCCCAGCTCAGCTCAGCCTGAGAGCGACTCCTTCCAGCCCACCAGGCCTAGTGGGTCTTCCTTCCCAGATCATCCCACCACACAAATACAATGTTAGTCAGTTGCAAAGTGAGGTTGAAAAATCGTGCAAAAGGTGCATGATTGCAGGAAGTCATCAGAAGTGACCCGGAGAATTGCTCTGACCTCCGGTTACTCAGCCACACCCATGAGCGGCAGGTGGGAGAAAGAGCCAAGGATGGAAGCCTGTGCTTCCAGAGGAATGAGTCCATTGTGTTGCTGACTGTGCAGAGGTGCACTCTGCCTAAAGGGAGTTTTCAGCTGGTTTCTCCAGGCGAAGTTCAAACCCCATGCTTTACGAACGAGACACACCCAGACCAAAGTAGTTCAGGAAGCTAAAAATAAAGGGACAGGCACAGATGTAGCAGATAGATAGAAACGGGATAGAACACAGCTGCAGTTTTGATGTGTAGAAGGGAGAGCTGGGGCCTCTGAACATTGTATGATGAAGAAGATTCACCATCATGCCAAAACCCTTAGTTTACTCTCAAGATATAATCGTTGTCAATATCTATACATCACAACACAGCAGCTGCTTTTACAAAGCAGAAATTATAAAAGATACTGGGAGAAATAAATGAAAACATAACATAAGGCTCCTTGCTGCTGCTGCTAAGTAACTTCAGTCGTGTCCGACTCTGTGTGACCCAATAGACGGCAGCCCACCAGGCTCCCCGTCCCTGGGATTCTCCAGGCAAGAACACTAGAGTGGGTTGCCGTTTCCTTCCTCCAATGCATGAAAGTGAAAAGTGAAAGGCTCTTTGAGTAGACAGCAAATAGACAGGGCTGTAACATGCCCAGACCTCACATTGAGGCCGATCTTTTGGCCATACACAAACCCTTCACTCCATTATGAGAATAAATCTTAAGTATCTGTGGAAGTAGTCATCCTATGTCAAGTCACAGAGAAAGCATCTTAGAGCTTCCAAAGTAGACATTCTATCATCAGTTAGTTCTCTTTGTAATACGGTAAAACTAGAATTAATTTTTAAGGCCCTTTCATATGGAAATTTGTTATAAAGAAAAAGTAACCTCTGTTAACTCTTAGATGAAGGGAGAATCTCTAAACCAGAATTGGTGGTAGTTTAGTCACTCAGTCGTGTCTGACTCGTTGCAACCCTATGGACTGTAGCCCACCAGGCTCCTCTGTCTGTGGGATTCCCCAGTTAAGGATACTGGAGTGGGTTGCCGTTTCCTCCTCTAGGGGATCTTACTGACTCAGGGATCGAACCTGCATCTCCTGTGTCTCCTGCATTGGCAGGCAGATTCTCTATTGCTGAGCCATCAGGGGAGTCCATAAATCAAAATTATAGATATTCTAAAAACCATTAATTGAAACTGTATAGTATCAGAATCCATGGGATATATTTAAATCAGTAACAGCAGGACAATTCGTAGCCATAAATACTTTATGTCCATAAATAGCAATAAGTGAAAGTAAATTAATTAACATCCCAACTCAAAAACCTGAGAAAAAGAACCAAGTACACCGCTGAGAGTGAAGTATCAGTTGCTCAGTTGTGTCTGACTCTGTGACCCCACGGACTATAGCCTGTAGGCTCCTGTGTCCATGTGAGCGGGTTGCCTTTCCCTTCTCCAAGGCATCTTCCCGTCCCAGGGATCGATCAAACCCAGGTCTCCTGCGTTGCAGGCAGATTGTTTTACCATCTGAGCCACCAGGGAAGCCCAGAGAGTGTCAAATGGATAAGACAAGCCCTCGGAATTCATGAGTTCCGCCAGTATTTCCCATCAAAGCTTAATTTGTTCTTTATTCTTTCTGTAACCTAGCACGTGGTTTCATTTATAACCTAAACCAAAATTTAGTGAAATACGAGGTACAATAGCTTGTTTCATACTTGGTTTCTTTTTTTTCCCTAAGATTCCGTAACCCCGCCTCCCCTACCCATCCACCCACCCTCTGGCACAGTCCTCCGTGAAACTTCAGCCCCTGGTAAGAATCTGTCCATCTCAAAGGGCCTTGTGCTGGGCCCAGGAACCCTTGGTGTGCTTTTCAGCGTTTCTGTTCACATCTGAGCTGACAGCCAGTGCCCTTCCGGGTGAGAGTGACAGAGTCTGTTAGGAGCTGGGGGCACGGAGCGGGAGGCAGCGTCACGGCCCGTCAGCACTCGGCTCTCTTTACATGCCTGCCATCTGCCCGTCTGTCCCTGCAGCCGGCAGCTGGCTAGAGGGAGCCTGCCCGGGTATCCCAAGCCCTGTGGGCAACAGGGAAAGAAGAGAACCTGTTGGTTCTCTGGATGTCAGCCGGGCCCTAAAAACCCTCCACTTCCTCATCTGTGAGTCGAGGAGCATGAGGTTGGGGGTGACTGCTCTACTTCCTGCTGTGCGCCCACAGGCCCAGTGAGCCTGCAGCTGTCACCTGCGTGGGCTGACCTGGGGACTGGGGGGGTCCAATCTTCTGCCCCACAGCCACCACCTCTCACCATCGTTGCCACCCGCTTCCCATTGTCATCCCTGTGCTCAGCCGTGCCACACAGCACGTGGGGTCCTAGTTCCCAGACTAGGGACCAAACCCGCGACTTTTTGCACTGGGAGTGGAGACTGCCAGGGAAGTCTCCCGCTGCCCTCACCCTCCCCCGGCTCCGGCTCCCTCCACCCATTCCCTGCACAGCAGCAGCGGCTGTGGGAGTCACACTGGCCGGGCTTCTCCTTCCCCACCTCCCGCCTCATCCACTCCCATCCTCAAGCAGCAGGCTTGTCTGTCCCCTCCCACGCAGCCCCTCGAGCCTGTGACTCCGCTGGCCCCTTCTGCCCTCCGTGCTTCCTGGTGCCACTTCCCTGTGTCCTTGCCGCGCCTTCGCAAGGAAACCAGTCCGCTTAGGCGACTCGGGCCCTCTCATGAGCATCTTGCCTGTCAGAGTGTTGCCGTCCTCTCCCTGCCTCGGCACTGCCCTGGCCCCTTTTGGAAGAAGGAGGCATTTAACCAAGAGCCCCTAGTACAGTGGCTGACACACCTCTCCTGTAAAGGGTCCAAGTGTCAGTGTTTTTTCTGCCGGAGCAATCTTCCCCCGCCCCCCCAACAACTCAACCCTGGCACAGCCCAGAAGCAGACACAGACTGCCTGTAAACAGACAGCAGTGTGCGCCAGCAGAGCCTTTTTCGCGGCTGCTGAAAGGTGGATTTCCTATCACTTTCACGTGTGGGGACGTACTGTTTTGATTTTCTCAAGTGTTTAGAAATGTAACATCTGGGACTTCCCTGGCTATCCAGTGGTTAAGACTTCACACCTCCAGTGCTGCGGGCACAGGTTCACTCCCTGGTCGGGGAACTAAGATCCCACACGCTAAGCAGTGTGGCCCAAAAAAAAAAAAAAAAAGTGACTGCCATTTTTAGCTCGCACACCACACAGAAACAGGTGGCTGGCCATAATTTGCTGACCCTGGTGGAGGGCCATGTCGAAGCCTGACCCCCCGCCCATTCCTGAGCATTACATAGGCATCCTCCCCAGGGCCACGCGCATCTGTGTACAGGTCATCTGTGACTGCTTCACGCTCCACCGGCACCCCCCAAAACTTACTAGCTAGCCCTTCACAGGACAAGTTGGCCCGCCCCTGGTTCACACAGAGGGTCGCCTTTCGTCCTCGAACAACCCGAGAAGGCAGGGGTTTACCCCTTCGTTTTACAGAAGAGGAACTTGAAGCTCACAAGCAGCAAACTAATTTGTCCCTCTTGGCGCAGCCCCCCAGCCCGGGACCACAAGGACCCGCTGGAATTCCCTGTCGTCGCGGAGCTGTTCTCCGGGGCTCTCACCGGGGGTAGCCCTCCACCCTGCACACACCCTGGGGCGTTATTTTCCCGGCATTTCCACACAGGAAAGCCCCAGGCTGACTGGATGCCCCCTGGGGCCTGTTTGCTCAGTCGAGTCAGCTGAGCACGTTTCCTGGGCGCCCGGGGCCAGGGGCCGTGGGACACCTCTCAGGTCTCCTTCTGCGGACGTGAGGGTCGCTTGTGTCCCCAGACAGGTATGACCACATAGAAAGTTACTCCTGGAACTGGGAGAGCACTTGGGAAAACGACTGCCGTTCCAGGGCTAGTTCTCGCTCACTCGCGGGTGTTGCTCTCTGCAACCCCAGCCACGGCTCTAACGAGAGGGCGAGTGGCAAGTGGAAGCCAGTCTCTCTCAGCCCCGCCTTTAGGCTTCGCAGGAGCCGGGTGTTCACTTGAGTTGTCTTACCATTCGCAGCCTCTTCTGGCACTACCAGTCACTCCTCTGTCTTGCTGTGTGACCTGGACTGGACACGAGATTTGGAAATCCTGTGTGGAGTGGCTCTTGGTCTCAGGGTGGGGAACAGAGGCTCTGCCCCGACCTGGCATTGCAGGGGGCAGGGCAACGTCAAGGTCATGGGAGGCAGCGGGCAGCCTCCAGGAAGTGCAGAGGCAGTGGCGTCCCAGCCACGGCCAAGGTGAACGTGCGGAATGTCCCTGTCAGAGCCCCACCAGGGAGGGGATCTCTGAGACTAGAATGGTGCCAGGCATATGGCCGCCAACCAGTACATTGTTGTCAAGTGAATAAATGACACCACTTGTATACAAGCACCATGTACACTTGGGAAGGGGCCGGGAGGAGGGGTCCCCATGGCTAGATCAGGAAACAGAAAGCCAGCCCCACACAGGATGAATTCACTACAGCGATTGAAGACAGTCAGGGTATACCTGGGGGGCAATGGAGTTGCCATTTTCAGGCCACCTCTACTTAGCTGGAAGGACCACCACCCTGCAAGGGTGAGGCTGGAGAACTCTCCAGGGGAAATCATCCCCCCCCACCCCACATCTCAAGCCAGGGCAGGCAGACACCCTACAAAGCCCTGGGGTCGACCTGCCTGGCTCCCAGCATCAAGAGCCAGTCTGGACCAGGGTCTGAGGGGCAACAGCCGGGGGGTGGGCTCACAGCAGAGGCCCTGGATTCCAGCCCACAGCCACGTCACCCTCCTGTTCTTGGACTTCAAGGAGGTCAGCTGACCTCTCTGCTCCTGCTTCCTCATCAGAAACGGGGAAGGCCAGGTCTGTCCCTTAGAGGAATTCAAGCAAAAGAAAGAGTCACAAGCCCCTAGCAAGCCTGGCGTGTGGCTGGCGCGTACCACAGGCAATTACTTAATGTTACATTGCCATTCTTCCTGAAATATTGACCATGAATTCCAACAGAGAGAAGAGCCACCCTCTTGAGATAGCCAACGCACTTTCTAGAAATTTCTGGCTACGTAGGCTACTCAACCTTGGATATCTTTGGCTTAAAAATCCTCGTTCAGCCATTTCCCTAACAGTCCAGTGGTTAAGACTCCATGCTTCCAACTGCAGGGGTCACATGTTCAATCCCTGGTCGGGGAGCTCTTAATAAGATCCCACATGCTGGGCAGCATGGCCAACAATGTAGAAGAAGAAAAAAAAAATTAATAAAACCTTTTTGAATCTCGCAGAGGAAGAACCTCAAAGACAAGAGCAGTTAGAAGACAGCCAGACTTCCCCCAGCTGGCAGCATCCCTGGCCGGGGTGGAGGTGGCTACCTGGGGAGCAGAAGGTCAGAGAAGGCCAGGGCGCGCCTGCTTCGTTCATTTAAACCTAGAAACCGTGACTGGAGGTGGGGTTGGATTAATGGGTCCTCTCTTTATGTTTTGTTTCCTTTTATTGGGTAAACTTTTAGCATGATCCCATATGTTTTTTTCAAAGCATATACTTTATATTAGAAACATGTCTTTTATAGGACTTCCCTGGTGGCCCAGTGGTTAAGACTCCACTCCCCCAACACAGCAGGGCATGAGTTCGATCCCTGGTCAGGGAACTAAGATCCCGCATCAGCATGGCATGGCCAAAAGAAAAGACATAAGGGAGGAAAACAAGAAAAAAGAAACATGTCTTTTATACTATAAAGGGAGGGGAAACAGCATTTCTCAGAAAGTAGAGTCCTCTCCCAAATAGCGTTTTGCCAGGGCTGTGGATCGTCTGGCATGCCAGGAAGACAGCACGAGCTTGTGGCCGCCCCCGCCCCAGAGCCAGCTCACATCGCATCACTGCTGGCACCCGGGTCCCACTTCCTCCCTCCCCTTTATCTCCAGCCCCACATGATCCACCGGGCACACCAGCCACCCTTGTGCTCGGAGGCCTTACACACCCCTGGCCGGCCCCGGGAACAGCTACACAATAGCTCCCCTCGCTTCGGGTGCCAGGCCAGCATTTCCTCCTCCTCCTCCAACGGACGTATAATAGCACCAACCGGATATTTTTAGATCAGCTTTGAAAAGTCGCAGTGTGTTGAGACCGCATACCAGACGCATGAGGTCACCGCAGTGGTAATCGCAGAACCAGAGAGCTGGTCCCAAAGACATCCCCTCTGGTCCCCAGGACGCTGGGCCTGGATGTTTCCTTAAAACTCACCAGAGACGTGTCCCACATTCATAAGGGAGCACCGTGGCTCCTCTAGGTGGAAATGGGCATTTCTGGGGTGTCTCTGTGGCAGGCCTTGAACCCAGCCAGCGCGGGGATGCAGGACTTGCCCCGGAGGGCTGTCACCCGGGGTCAGGCACCCCCCTCGCCATCTGTTTGTAGTTAGGACAGGCAGTACTTTGCATGCTCGCTCGAGGGAGCTCATTTTATCACAAAGCAGGCCTGTCCTCAGCTCAGACACTACCCTGCAGAGTCTGGAAGGAAAGGAGATGGATCTGCAGCCTGCTTTTCCCAGAGCTGTGGCTTAAGAGCCCATGGGGTTTACCCCAAAGGCTGAACATAAGGAAAACAGGAGATTAAAACCTGGATAGACAGTTTTCACCAGGGGGCCCATCAGGGCCTACAGCACACAGCAGGGGCTTTTGTTACAGGAAGGAGCCCCAGACAACCTGCTCCTGCAAACACCTTTTACCTTCATCTGTGCTTCTCAATCCCCAGCAATTCGGCTCTCGCTGGGGACTTTTCTTATTTATTTGACTGCATCACGGCAGAGGATGAGATGATGAGATAGCATCACCGTCTCGATGGACCTGAATCTGAGCAAATTCCAGGAGATAGTGAAGGACAGGGAAATCTGGTGTGCTGCAGTCCATGGGGTCACAAAGAGTCAGACATGAACTTAGCAACTGAACAACAAATCAGGTCTTAAATGCGTCGTGTGGAATCTTTCTTGGTGGCACACGGACTCTGTAGTTGTGTCTTGGGCTGCCGTGGTTGTGGCGCGTAGGCTCCAGAGCCCTCGGGCTCAGTAGTTGCAGGGTACAGGCTTAGTTGCTCTGAGGCATGTGGATCTCAGATCCCCAGCCGGGGGTTAAACCCGTGCCCCTTGCAGTGCGAGGCAGATGCTTAACTCCTGGACCAGCAGGCCAGTCCCTGCGGGGACTTCTTGGGTTGTCCCACATGCTGCCAGCCTCTGGCAGGTAGGGACCAGGGATGACCTCTATACCCTGCAGTGCGCAGGACAGCCCTACCCTGTAGAGTGATCGCTCTTCGAGTGTCAGCAGCGCCGAGGCCGGGAACCCTGCACTGGGTTCCACAGACACTCGGGAGGGCAGAGCAGATGGAGGCCCCGGCCCCAGCAGCTGGCCTAGAGCTCAGTCACACACCTCCAGACCCTGTGAAGAAGAGAAGGGGGCTCTGTGGCCACTGTCTGACTCTGGAAAGCACCTCGTCAGGCTGGATTCCACCATCACATGGCCAGGTGAAGACCCCTCCCCTACCCTGCAAGTTAGTCTCTCAGTTGTGTGCGACTCTTGGGGACCCCGTGGTCTGTAAGCCGCCAGGCTCCTCTGTCCATGGAATTTTCCAGGCAAGAAGACTGAAGTGGGTTGCCATTCCCTCAGCTAGGGGATCTCCCCGACCCAGGAATTGAACCCTGGTCTCCTGAATTGCAGGCCGATTCTTTACTGTCTGAGCCCTGAAGAGACCCCCTTTACAACTGGGCCTGGTTTCCTCCCTGGGACCTCCTCTCCCTCAATCACTCGTCCCCTGCTTGGCAGTCTGGCGGTTGGTTCAGGTTCTACAGCAAGGCCGGGTCCTGGGGTCTGGAGCCCAGGGGCAGCAGGGCAGGAAGTCACACATCCCGTGACCTCGTCAGCCGGGAGCATGACCGGTGTGTGAGCCCAGCGGGGGCTGCTGCCCTGATTGCAGGCTCCGCTGAATGAGCCTTTTCTGAGGAAGTGTCCCTGGCCTTCCAGCAGATGGTTTTTGATGGGGCTTCTGCCTCCAGGCATCGAGTCGGAAGCTCCTCAGTGATTGACCTGCATCCTTCCTGCCTGCCAAAGGAGTGCTTGGAGAAAATCCGAACTCCTCTCGGTGTCTCCCTGAGAGCCTGGCCACCTCTCTCCACCCTGCCCTTGCCCCCCACCTCACCAGACCTGCAGATACACACCCCACCCCGCAGCAGACCTTGGCAGTGGCCTTCCCAGCTCCTCCCAGCTGTGGCCTCCCTGCCTTGCTCAGCCTCCTCAAACAGGAACAGCGTGAGCCTGACACCTTTCTCGCTCTTGCCAAGCTTCCCTTTCCTCGTGTGACACCCCCGCCCCTATCCCATCTCTGCCTCTTCCCTCCTCTGCCCAGCCTCGCCACCCTCACTTCTTTCGGCCTGTCACTCCCTGAAGCAGGGACCACCACTCCCCAGGTACTTCTGCCCCAAGTTCCCCCAGGACTCCACCGAGCCCTCTCCTTATCTGGGTACCACTTGGGAAAGGTAACCCCAGGAACCTGAGTAGGGGACAGAGGGTGTTCTCTTGTTTTCATCTGGATGATGGTCACGTGGGAGACCCCGGGGGCCACTGCCAAGCCATGGGGTCTGAGTACTGCGCACACTTCCTCTCTGTCTTGGGAATGAAGCCCTAATTCACACCACGACGAGGATGGGCCCCAGAAGCATCATGCTGAGTGAAAGAAGCCAGACACGAAAGGCCGCCTAGTGTGTGCCCCCGCTTAACGTGAAATGTCCAGACCAGGCAAAGAAATCCCGAGAGATGGAGAGCAGATTGGTGGTTACCAGGGGCTGGGGTGTAACTGCTGAGGAGGATGGGTCTCCTTTTGGAAAGATAGAAATGTTCTGGAACTAAACAGAGGTGATGGTTAGACAGCATTGTGAATGTACTGCGTGCCACTGAAGTGTTCACTTTTGAAACTTAGTTTTATGTTATGTCATTTTGACTCTAATTTTTTTTTTTTTAATTGCTGTCAACCAGCTTGTCACACCGTGGTATTGCAGGACCCTCCAGGAGGGGACGAATTCCCCCATCTGCTTCCTCACAAGCAGGCTGGCGGCTGGCCTGGAGCTGGTATCAACCCAGGGCCCAGCAAACTCCTTCTGGAAAATAAATATTCTGGATAGTAAATATTTTCTGGCTTTGCAGGCCAGATGGTCTCTGTCATAGCTCCCCACTGTCACAGCACAAAGACGGTGGTAGATGATCAGTAAATGAACAGGCCTGGCTGTGTGCCAGGACACTTCATTTGTGGATGCTGAAACTTGAATAGGATTTTTACATGGCAGGAAATATTACTTTTCTTGGGTTTTTTGGGGTTTTTTTTTTTAAACCATTTACAAATGTAAAAACCACTCTTGGCTCAAAAGCAGTACAAAAACATACAGTGGACTGGATTTAACCACAGGCCAGAGTTTGCTACATGAACAGTTATTACTGGAAAAAAAATTCCTACAATTGGTGTTCCCAGTGTCCAAGACTTAGAACCTGAGCCCCTCCTACACCTCAACACAGAGGTAAAGAGCAAGCCCATAAGATGTGTGGGAAGCCCCCGCGGCTCAGTGGTAAAGAATCTGCCTGCCAGTGTGGGAGCCGCAGGAGACGTGGGTTCGATCCCTGTGTCGGGCAGATCCCTCGGAGGAGGAAATGAAACCCACTCCAGTATTCTTGCCCGAAGAATCCCATGGACAGAGGAGCCTGGTGGGTACAGTCCATGGGGACTCAAAGAGTCAGGCGTGACTGAGCGTGCGCACACACACTTGGGGCGCACTGGGGCTGCCTCCCTGTGTGTTTTCCAGGTGTCACCTGGACTCTGTGAGTGGCTTCCAGTGAACCATGGTCCACAACACCCTGAGGGAGCCTCCAGGCTGAGGCCTGTAGAAATTTCATCCTCACGATCTGAAAACCTGCTTTTGTTTTCTTCGCAGGCTTTTGGAAATGCTAAAACAGCCCACAACACAATTCCAGCCGATTTGGGAAATTCATCCAGGTCAACTACCTGGAGAGCGGCATCGTGAGAGGGTGAGTCAACTGGTGCCCACGCCGTGCACGCCACCGTTGGTCTGGGGTCCTGGGCTTCCCTGCAGCGGGGACCCAGGACTGGGTCAGCAGGGAACTGAATGCTGAAGTCATGATCTTGCAGGCATTTGTGAATCATGAAGGGAAACAAGTATAATTTTTAGTCATTGATATGAAAGTCTGAGAGGTGGCAGGAAGCGTGGGTGGGGGAGGAGGGCGGCACCCTCATAACCAAACCTACCTGCCACAGGGCATCGCCTAGGGCGTTGAGGCACCCACTAAGTTAAGTACAATGAGCTAGAGTTCCTAGCATGATGGGATTTGCCAAGAGCAGGTGAGAGTCCACCAGCCTATTTCCTAATCTTGATGTTTCTAATTCCATGGGTCTAGGAAGAGTTGATGTGGACTCTGGCATTTGCCAAATGTGCCCCTTTAGCTGGAAGGAGACATGATGCTAGGTAGCAAAGTAAGGCAGTTGTCCAGTTGTGCTGAAAGTAGGTGGGTGAGTGGGATGGAGGGAGGGAGGGACGGAACATAGACTGATGGATGGATTCCAGGGTGGGTGGGTGGATAGAAGGATGGGTAGATCCATAGATGGGTGGGTGATGGTTGGGTAGGTTCATGGATGGATGGATAGATGGGTAGAAGGTTCATGGATGGGTGGATGATGGATGGACGATGGATGGGTAGCAGATTCATGAATGGATGACTAGAAGAATGGATGGGTAGGTTTTTAGATGGATAATGGATGGGTAGATTCATGGATGGATGGATAGAAGGATGGGTGCATAGATTCATGGATAGATGGATGGATGGATGATGGATAGGTAGATTCATGGATGGGTGGACAGAAGGATGGGTGTGTAGATTCATGGATGGACACATGGATGGATGATGGATGGGTAGATTCATGGATGGACAGAAGGATGGATGTGTAGATTCATGGATGGATGGATGAATGGATGATGGATGGGTAGATTCATGGATGGATGGATAGAAGGATGGGTGCGTAGATTCATGGATGGACAGAAGGATGGATGATGGATGGGTAGATTCATGGATGGATGGACAGAAGGATGGGTGCGTAGATTCATGGATGGATAGATGAATGGATGATGGATGGATAGAAGGATGGGTACGTAGATTCATGGATGGATGGATGGATGGATGATGGATGGGTAGATTCATGGATGGATGGATAGAAGGATGGGTGCGTAGATTCATGGATGGATGGATGGATGGATGATGTATGGGTAGATTCATGGATGGATGGATGGACTCACTGGTAGAGAATAGATAAGAGGATGGATATGTAGACTGATGGACTTGGATGGGTAGGTTCGTGGATGGATGGATAGATTGATTGATGGATAGTAGGTTCATGGATGGGTGGATAGATTCATAGATGGATGGATGATGGGTGGGTAGGTTCATGCATGAGCTCATAGAAGGATGGAGGGGTGGTTTGATTCATGGATGGATGGATGGGATCATTGGTAGATGGATGGATTCATAAATGAGTATATAGACTGATGGGTGGTTTGGATGGCTAGGTGGATGAGGAGACAAATGAGTTCATAGGTGGTAGCTGCATTGTGAGGTTGACTGCCAGGCAAAAGTTAAAACATATTTACATTTTGTGCCAGAAATGTGAGTTCCTTACGTGAAGGTACAGTTACTTCAACTAAATGTGCAACTTTGAAATTGTGTTCCCAAAAAAAACCAAAAAAGAAATGGTGTTTATTTGTATTCTGTGCAGTGTTATGCTAATAAAAATACCTGGCAGCCTTATGCAATGAGTTAATGTTACAAGGAATTATCTATTTGGTCATACTGTGATTTCCGCAGTTAATACTGTAGGATTTTTTTCCTCTTAAAATGTACATTCTGGGTAGTTTCAAGTAGTTAAAAAAATATAATTGTGACTTAATACTGCATAGTGTTTTGGATTTTTATTTAACATGCAAAGGTCTTAGGAGCCATAAACTATTACACAGTGGGGAAAAAAAAAAAGACATTTCAGCACAGTCCATTGCCTGGTGACTTAAAGGAACCCTTCCTGCTCCACATTCTGGTGTGAGGGTCCACAGTGGCGTGGGATTTGCAAAGGCTCCAGGTGATGCTCTGAGCAGTAGAATAAGAATCCTTAAATGTTAGATGCGGGGAGATCCAAGCAACAGGCCCGTAGAGGCTGCACATCCTCCAGGAGAATTGATTTCAAAATATCCGGGTTCTTCTGTCCATCTAAATCTGACTGGGACTTCCCCATTGGTCCGGTGGTTTTAAGACTCCGTGCTTCCACTGCAGGGGGACAGGTCCAGTCCCCAGTCAGGGAACTAAGATCCTACATGCCTTATGGCGTGGCCAAAAAAATAAACCTAAACCTGAGTGATGATCATCTCAATTGATGATGCGGGTTCAAGACAAGGACAGAAATGTTTTCTTCCCAAATCCTTCAACCTCTGGCTTCTTTCCTTTTTCCCTCTGCCCAGGCTCTTAAGTGATGTAGGGAGAGAGACCCTCGCTAAAGGCAACATCTCCTCTGGCCCCTCAGCCCCTCAGGGACACTCAAGAGTGGGCAGTTCTCCCCTGGCCCCCGCCTTCCATGGGCCGTCCAGTGGTCCCTTCCCAACTGCCACGGGGCCCAGTGTGGTCTCTGCATGGGCAGAACCACTCTCCTGTCCCCATTTGCCCCGCAGGTCTCAGCCCTCTCTCCAGAAAGACCTTCACTCTTGATTTTATTCTAGTCTATCCCACTCTTCTGTGCTTCGAGGCTTATGGGATCTTAATTCCCCAACCAGGGGTTACACCTGGGCCACAGCAGTGAAATCACAGAGTCCTAACCAGTGGACTGCCAGGGAATTCCCCCTCACTCCTTATTTTAAATCTGGTTTTCTCCCATGGGTCCATATTGTATCTGCCACACTGCAGAGCCTCTAACTAGCAGAGGAAGCCCATGGTATCTTACTAAGCAAAAGACGCAGAAACAAACTGTTTTTCGTTCCAGCGGTTCCCTTGGGAGCAGAGACACCAAGAGGCTGCCTCACGTTTTCCTGGGTCCTGGACTGGCTCTGCGGGCCAGAAGCCAGAGCCTTTGCTGCCAGGGGGGGCCTCGATGCCCCTGTTCTCCCCCCAGATCAGTCCTTCCTGTGCTCTCCATTTCATGTCCCATGGCTGCTGAAACAGAGTATCACAGACCAGTCAGCACACAGCAATAAGAGCACAAAACAGTTATTCTCTTGTGGTTCTGGAGGCCAGAAGTCCAAGATCAAGGTGTGGGAAGGGCCACGCTCCCTCCTGGCCTCTTCCGGCTTCCGGGGCCCCAGGTACCCTTGGCTCGTAGCCCCATCACCCCAGTCTTCGCTTCAGTCTCCACGCGGTCTTCTCCCCTGATTTCTCTGTGATCTCCTCTCCTGTCTTCTGGGATACTTGTCCTTGGATTTAGGGCCCATCTGGACCATGGAGGAGGATCTCATCTCTAGAAAACAAAGGTGAGAGTGTTAGTTGCTCAGTGGTATCCAACTCTTGCGACCCTATGGACTGTAGCATGCCTGGCTCCTCTGTCCCTGGGATTTCCCAGGCAAGAATACTGCAGTGGGTTGCCATTTCCTTCTCCAGAAGATCTTTCCCATCCAAGGATCGAACTCAGGTCTCCCGCACTGCAGGCAGATTCTTTACCGGCTGAGCCCCCAAGGAAACCCCATCTCCAGGTCCTTCACTTAATTCCATCTGCAAAAGTGTTTTTTCAGAATCACAGTCACACGTTGCAGGTGGCCGTGTCTTCTGGGAGCCACCGTTTGGCCCAGCACATCAGCAGGGCTGGCCCTCAGCTAAGCGGCCAGCCTGCCCTGCACACCTCGCCTCTTGTCAGGCTCAGGACAGCTGTGGTCCTGGGTCACTGGATTTCATAGATCAGCTGCAGCATCCTGTCTGCAGAAGGAAATGGCAGCCCGCTCCAGTGTTCTTGCCTGGAGAATCCCAGGGATGGGAGAGCCTGATGGGCTGCTGCCTGTGGGGTCGCACAGAGTCGGACACAACTGAAGCGACTTAGCAGCAGCAGTAGCAGCATCCTGTCTGTGGCCTTGGATTCAGGAAAGGAGGTCCTGCCTCAGCCCTTGACGGTGGCCTGCCCACGCTGGGTGGAAGGAGGTGCACTTCCCGTCCAGGGAGTGGCTGCCGCCAGCTTGCAGGGAGCAGGCCCAGACCTGGTTCTGCTTTTGGGCAGGTGACACTTTTCGATGCCGCTTCCCGACAAGGCCAAGGTTCAAGGGCAGTCCACCCCTCCCCCCAGTTCCCCAATTTGCAAGGCCTCGTGTTCCTGTGGGCTCAAGGGCTCAGTACGGAGAGGATTCCTGGCTGTGTACAAGATCACCCCTGTAGGGCCCAGGCTTCACGAGTAATCACCAAAGGCTGTGGCCCGTCAGATGACAGTTCAGTGCCCCTGAGGGGTCACTGTCCTTGCCCATGTGGCAAGACAGCACAGAGAATTGGCCACAGATTGAGATGGAAACATGAGTCTTGGACCAGAGGCAGCCTTCCTGCCCAGGAAAACAAAACTGCTGAGAACTGCAAGTTACTGGTCAGAGGAGGGAATGAAGAAAATAGGCATTTGAAAGAAAAGAGGGCACGCGCATGCTGAGCCTTTGGATACCCGCCTGTGTGGGGTGTGTGTGCACGCATCCATTCAGCGTGTGTCTGCGCTTGTGCAGGGCTGCAGCCGGAAGACTGCCATCCTGGAGACAGTCTGGAAGCATTCAGCAGGCCTGGGACCAGGGCCCTAATCCCCAGCTCCCTCTTTTATATCACAGGATGGACTCAGATGAGGGTGACCTGCAGAGCCGTACAGCTCACATATCTGGTGGTAGCGGATCCCATGAGAGTCAGGTCCCCACCAGGCCACCCCCCCTCCTATGGGGTCCTGGACAGCACATTAATACCTCCTCCATCAGTGGGAGCCACAGTGCCCCTCCCAGAGGGCATTTAAATCCAGTGTATTTAATCTCAGCAAAACAGTGCCTAGAAGCTCGCAGTAGAGCTCCAAGAAATGTCTCAAGTCTCTATTAGCATTGAGGGTGTGGCTGTGTGAGTACCTCGTTCCTGCCCCAGGACCAACGCAGCCTCAGGGACCCGGGCCCAGCACATGTCCCTCAAATGATAAACAGATAAACAAACTGTCTAGACATGTAGACACGGAGAAGGCAATGGCACCCTACTCCAGTACTCTTGCCTGGAAAATCCCAGGGACGAAGGAGCCTGGTGGGCTGCAGTCCATGGGGTTGCTGAGAGTCGGATACGACTGAGCGACTTCCCTTTCACTTTTCACTTTCATTCATTGGAGAAGAAAATGGCAACCCACTCCAATGTTCTTGCCTGGAGAATCCCAGGGACATTGGAGCCTGGTGGGCTGCCATCTATGGAGTCACAGAGAAACAGACACGACTGAAGAGACTTAGCAGCAGCAGACGTGTAGACTGTTGTGCCGATTTTCTCAGTCGTGTCTGAGTCTTTGCCACCCCATGGATAATCTACCAGCCTCCTCTGTCCATGGGATTCTTCAGGCAAGAATACTGGAGTGGGTTGCCATTTCCTCCTCCAGGGGATCTTCCTCACCCAGGGATTGAACCCACGCCTCCTGCATTGGCAGGCAGATTCTTTACTACTGAGCTAGCTGGGAAGCAGCCGTAAAGAAGAATGAAGTTCTGATACATGCTCCCAAGTGGCTGAATCTCAGAACCATTGAGTTGAGTGAAAGAAGGCGGACTCAGTATCCAACTGACCCTTCCCAGTTCCTTCATATCTGTGGTTCCGCATCCGTGGATTCAACCAACCGCAGATCATGTGGGACTTCGGCATTTGCTATTGAAAAAGATATCCACCTATCCGTGGATCCACAGTTCAAACTTGTGTTATTCAAGAGTTAACTATACATACTAAATGAGTGTTTTGGTTTTTTGAGTTTTGTTTTCTTTTTTTTAAATTCTAGAAAATCCAAAGTAATCTTTAGCGGGGTTGGTCCGTGGCGGCTCGGGGGTGGATGGCAGGGAGGAATGACAGAGGCCCCAGGGAGTCTTCTCAGGATTATGGACGTGTTCGTTGTCTCGGTCACGGTGGTGGGAGGGGTTCACACATGTCACAGCTCCTGCAGTCATACACATTATATCTGTTGTGCATCAGCTATACCTGCTAAAAGCTGGTTTTGAAAATTACATAGAGATTATGGAAGGACCCAGTGAAAAACTCATCTGGGTGCATGCTTTTGCGTATGTATAGTTGATCATATGTCAATCATCAGTAAAGCTGTTTTAAGAAGAATAGAAAAGTGAATCCATTATCTTATATATCGATTTTCAATTGGAGAAACACTTCATGGCTGGGGAGATGGTGGAAGCAGGGGTCAACCTTCCAGTGTTATTCGTGAGTACGTGGGTCTAATCATTTCAGTTCCTGCCGCCTGGGGGCCCATCCCGAGTGATGCCAGGTTGGGCTTCCATACAACTGTCAGCCCACATCCAGTGTGTAGGACAGAAGTGGCTGGCCCAGGTCCCTTATTTTTATAGATTGTAGTAGTAGGGTGAGGTGGATTTCCAACAGTAGTATTTACCTTAAGAATGAAATTGTATTTACGACATTTAGGTTGCTTATTTACGACACTCAAGAACTATCACCCTTGCGTCCCTGTGCTTACTTTGGGTCCAAGGTTGTTAATCTGCAGCCGGCTTTACCACAGTCCTGAATCATTGTTGTTCTTCAGGGAAACAACATTAGCGTGTAACACTTGGTTCTTCTTTTTCTGCTTGATGACAGAGCGGTTGTCGAAAAGTACCTGCTTGAAAAGTCTCGCCTGGTCTCTCAGGAGAAGGATGAGAGGTAGGGGGATATTTCCTTGATGATCCCTGATGACTGCCTCCTTCCCTATGAAGGAGAAAAGCAGATGTCCTGAGATGGGGAATATCTACAGGCGGCCCTGATGGGTCTCCTAGGAGCGTGAGCTTTGCCACCTTCTCCTGCTTATTTTTGTGCCTCCCTGGGGCTTTTCCCTGGAGTAGGTGCTTGGGTGTCTGCTGAAATGTGGTCAGATTAGCATCATCTCTGGTCCGCCAGTGAGGGAGAGATGCCCACCCTCTGAGGAATCTATTCACTGGAGAAGCTCGTGGTTTGATTTTTGGAGTTTGTTTTTGTTTTTTTTTTTAAAGATCATAAGAATCGACCTATTGTCTCCAATTTGTACATAATCGAGGTGCTTTTTCCTCCCTGGCCTAGTCTCCAAAGCAATATTAGTAGTGGTTTGAAGAGTAGCTATCGCTCGGCCTCCAAAAACAACTTTTTTCTCCTAATTTTGACCTACAGGAACTACCACGTGTTTTATTATTTGTTACTTGGCGTCAGCGAGGAAGAGCGTCGGGAATTTCAGCTCAAGCAGCCTGAAGATTATTTCTACCTCAACCAGGTAAACAGCCTTGAGTCCCAACCACAAACGCGGCCTGTGTTCCCCACGGGCTGTTTACGCTCTGCCAGGGGGTCAGAGGCCGACCGCCATGGCCCTCTCCAGCCCCCAAACCAGCTCCAAGGAGGCCCAGAGCGGGGCGGCATAAAGGAGTCCATTCATTCCCTGCCTCCCCAGCCCTGCCCCATCGGTTCCAGCCAAAACCATCCTCACACACCACCCTCCCCAGCCCAGAAGTACCAGAGCACTGCTGACTGTTTTTCAGCATAACTTGAAGATCGAAGATGGAGAGGACCTGAAGCATGACTTTGAAAGGCTCAAGCAGGCCATGGAGATGGTGGGCTTCCTTCCTGCCACCAAGAAGCAGTAAGTGGGTGGGCCCAGACAGGCACCTCCCCGTAACTGGAGTTACCAGTCCCTCAGAGATCTGACCTTCCCCCAGTAGGAACCTCACTAAGGAGAGTAGCTCGAGGAGCGACAGGGGACTGGCACCATTAGCCACTGGGAGACGCCAGTCAAAGCCACAGGGCAGGGCTTTCCTGGGGGTCCAGGGGCTAAGGCTGTGCACGCTCCCATGGCAGGGCCCCCAGTTTGGTCCCTGGTCGGGGAACTAGATCCCACATGCTGCTGCTAACACCAAGTGCAGCCAAGCAAATAAGTGAATATTCAAACAAACAAACAGGGCTTTTCAAAGGTCATTCATCATTTAAAAATCCTTTTCTTTTTTTTTTTGACCGCACCCTCCCAGTTCATGAGATCTCAGTTCCCGGACCAGAAATCGAACCTGGGCCCTCAGCAATCAAAGTGTGGAGTTTTAACCACTGGACCACCAGGGAATTCCTCTGTCATTTAAAAATCTTAATTTCTTCATTAACAGACTATAGAGATTTTGTAAATTAGCAGAAAAGCTACACTATCTCAATAGAGGCAGAAAAAAAAAAATCTAATAAAAGAAAATTTACTCAGGTATATTTACCCAAAACAAAAAAAAAAAAACCACAAGGCTTTTGCCCAACAGTGTGGATATACTTCACATTACAGAGCCATACGGCTAGAAACGGCCAAGAAAGTGAATTTTATATGATGTGTCTTTGACCACATAAAAAATTGTTTTAATTCTTCAGAACCACTCAGAGCATTCTCCATACCTTCCCGGGTGACCGCGACACCCAGAGGGGACGCCTCTGCCCAGCATGCTGCCAGGAGGAACCACGGGGCCAACCCCCATGGACATCCATTGGGTAGCTTTTACTGCCAATGCATGTACACAACCAAATGTATACACATGCTTGGCCAGCGGCACGCGCAGGAATGCACACAGCAGCCTCATCTGTAACAGTCCCCAACCCCAGGAAACCCTCCCAAATGCCCACCAACCAGAGATTAAATAAATCAACACATTACAGTATATCCCTGCAGGAGTCGGCACACTTTCTGGGGACAGATAGCAAATGTTTTTCAGCCTCATGGGCCACACAATCTCTGTGGCATGTTCTTTGCATTCTGTTTTCTTAACGACCCTTTAAAAGCTTAAGAACCATCCTCAGCTCAGGGGCTATGCAGAAAAAGGCCCCAGTTGGCCAGGTGCCAACCCTGCACAGCAGTGGTTCTCACTGGGGTCCTGATTGTGCTCCCAGGGGACACTTGGCCTTGCCTGATGACACTTTTGAGTGTCACACTGCAGGTGTGGTCGGAGGGGCCAGGTGGGTAGAAACCAGGTACCAGCAGTGCCAAGGCTGAGAAGCGGCAGCGTTAAGAATAAAGAGTGTGGGAACTGCCCCTGGTAGTGCAGGGGTTAGAACTCCACTGCAGGGGATCCAGCTTCTGTCCCTGATCCGGGAACTGACATCCCACATGCCATGCAGCTTGGCCAGAACAAAAGAGAAGTACGTAAGTAAATCTTTTCAAAAAGAAAAAAGGAATGAATAGCGCTACATGCAGTAACGCATATGACTCCCCCACCTTACACCTTTTCAACGGCAGGCCCGATGTAAGTACACGTGATTTCACCAAAGTCACGTTCACAGACGGTGTTAGATGTCGGGACAGCGGTTTCTCTTTGGAAGCTAGGGAGAGTCCAGGGCCTGAAATGTTGTTCTGTTTTTCGGTCTGAGTGTTAGTCACAAGCATCTCTGCATTTGGTGACACTTCATCAGACTCAACCTCTGGGGACGGAATTCCCTGGTGGTCCAGTGGTTGAGACTTCACACTTCAAATGCAGGGAATGCATTTCGATCCCTGATCGGGTGACTAAAATCCTATATGCCTTACAGTGTGGCTGAAAAAGGAAACAGCAACTACACTGGGGAACTGTGTGCATTTTTTTTTTTTTGGTACGCATGTGATGCCTCCATAAGAAAGTTTTTAAGCTCTCCCAACACCACCACCACCAAAAAAAATACAATAGAGCCGTGTGCCTCCAAAGTCCCGTTTCACAGAGAGTCGCCATCAGAGGAGTGGCCAGCTTTTGGATTTCGCGTGTTCCAACTGGAATGGCTGGTTTTACGAATAAGCCCAGGTCGCCGGAAACTTGAGCGCAGTTCACTGGAAGCTTCTGCCGTCTCGAAACTGGGGACATGCCCCAACCTTGGCTCCTTCTCTCCCCAGGATTTTTTCCATCCTCTCGGCCATCTTGTACCTAGGCAACATCACTTACAGGAAGAGAGCCACGGGCCGAGACGAAGGCCTGGAGGTTGGGCCCCCCGAGGCGCTGGACACGCTGTCGCAGCTCCTGAAGGTACTGTCCCTGGGCCTCAGCCACAGTGGCCGCCCACCGAGGCCCGAGCTTCCTGCACTGGCTGAGCCGCTGTCAGCCGCTTCCTCCCCCGCCATCCCTGCCGTGTCCCTTCCTCATTTCTTTTCTTTTCTTTTTTCAATCGAGCTGTGATTGATTTTAGCTTCAGACAGACAGCATAAATGATTCACTATCAGTATCATCTGTTGCCACATGGCCACCACAAGAAGGCTAGTTAAAGCTGGTCACCGCGGTGACTGTGGGATTTGTTTTCTCTTGTGAGGAGAATGTCCAGGATCTACTCTCTCAGCAGCTTTCATTTATACAATACGGTCATATTAGCCACGGCCGCCATGCTGTGCACTACATTCTCATGACATTTTACAACCAAAAGTTTGTGCCTTTGAACCCCCTTCACACATTTCACCCATCCTCCATTCCTAGCAGCCACCAGTCTGCTCTCTGTATCTAGGAGTTTGGGAGGTTTGAGGGGTGTTTTCTTCTTGTTTTTTTTTTTTTAATTCCACATATGAGGGAGATCATACAATATGTCTTTGTCTGACATATCTGTTAATATAATACCCTCAAGGTCCATCTCCTCCTCATTTCCTTTTTTTTTTAATTGAAATATAATTGATTTACAATGTTGTGTTACTTTCAAGTGTACAGCAAAATGATTCAGTTCTACATATATTCTTTGTTAGATCCTTTTTCGTTATAGGATATTAAGTATAGTTCCCTGTGCTGTATGCTATGCAGTTGATTATTTTATTTATAATAATGTATATACTTTAAAGCTCAGTAAAGACTCTGCCTGCAATTCAGGAGACCGGAGTTCGATCCCTGAGTTGGGAAGATCCTCTGGAGAAGGAAATGGCAACCCACTCCAGTGTCCTTGCCTGAAAAATCTCATAGACAGAGGAGCCTGGTGGGCTGCAGTCCATGGGGTCGCAGAGTCGGGCCCGACTGAGCAACTAACACTTACTTATATGCTTTAATCCTAAGCTCCTAATTATGCCTCCCCCTACCCTTGCCCCTTTGGTAACCGTTAGTTTATTTTCTGTGTCTGTGGATCTGTTGTATTTCTGTTTTGTACATAAGTACATTTGTATCATTTCTTTAAAGATTCTGCATATAAGTGATATCATATGATATTTTTCTTTTTCTGACTTATTTCACTTAACACCCTCAAGGACCATCCCTCTTCATCTCCTTTTATTTATTTTTTTAATTGAAATATAGTCGTTTTACAACGTTATGTTGCTTTCAGGTGTAGAACAAAATGATTCAGTTCTATATATATTCTTTTATAAGTTACTACAAGATATTGAAAGTAGTTCCCTGTGCTGTACACTGTATAGTTGATTATCTGTTTTATTTATGTGTATACTTTAATCCCAGGCTCCTAATTTATCCTCTCTGCCCCTTCCCCTTTGATAACCATAAGTTTGTTTTCTATGTCTGTGATTCTATTTCTGTTTTGTAAATATGTTCATTTGTATCGTCTTTTAAAGAATCCGCACGTAAGCGATGTCACGTGGTATTTGTCTTTCTCTGTCTGGCTTACTTCATTTAGTACGAAAATCCCTGCATCTCTCCTTATTGCTGCAAATGGCATCATTTCATTCTTTTTCTGACAGAGTAGTATTCCATGAATATTCACGCCACATTTCCTTTACCCGTTTCGCCTGTTGATGGACATTTAGGTTGCTCCGTGTCTTGGCTGTTGTATTAGTGCTGCTGTGAACATTGGGGTGCATTTATCTTTTTGACCCCTCTTCCTTCTGGGAAGGGCTATCTCTCATCTCAGCCCCTCACTGGAATGGCCCATCAAAGTTTTTTATATATTTGTATAACTGAATCAGTTTGCTGTATACCTGAAACAATGTTGTACACAAACTATGGTTTTTTAATTTAAATCATCATTTGATCAGCAAGGCCGTTTTGTGGTTGGACCATCCCCTTGTCCACTTGTCCTCAACCCTGGGAGCACTGGACAATGTCTGGAGTCATTTGGGGGGTACTGGTGTCATCTGGTGGGCAGGGGATGCCATTTAACAGATTGCACAGGACAGCCCCCACAGCACAGAAGGAGCATTAGTCACTCAGTCGTGTCCAACTCTTTGTGACTCCATGGACCACAGCCCACCAGCCTCCTCTGTCCATGGAGTTCTCCAGGCACGAATACTGGAGTGGGTTGCCATTCCCTTCTCCAGGGGATCTTCCCAACCCAGGGATCGAACCTGGGCCTCCCCTTATTACAGGCAGATTCTTTACCATCTGAGCCACTGGGGAAGCTCAAAGAGGGACCCAGCCCCAAATGCCTGTGGTGCCGAGGCTGTTTTCTGAGTGTGTGCCGTTTGTGGCTCTTGAAAGTGCGCCTGCATGCAGGAGCCCCAGCTCCCGTTGTGCTCATGGGAATGAGTTAGTGCATCTGCCAGGAGATGGAGACAGCTCCCCTGGCCCAACTCTCGGCTGCCCATGGCCAGGGCTTGGCAGTCAGGGAGGAGCAGTCTACTCGCTTTGCCTTTGCACCCAGACTAGGAACCCGCTGCAGCAGCGCCAGCTGTAAACACAGGCAGCACCTGGGCCAGAGGGCCGCCGTGACACCCAGGCCTGTGTGCCCGCAGTCCAGGCCCCCGAGCAGGCCTGTGGGTGTGAGCATCACCCAGGCCTGTGTGCCCGCAGTCTAGGCCCCCGAGCAGGCCTGTGGGTGTGAGCATTCTGCGGCACACCGGTGCTCCACACGTTGTGGGTTGGCAGCCCTGAGGGTGGGCTCTGGGCCCACTTCCTGGCCCAGCTGCCAGGGGGTCCTTCCTCCGTCCTCCTCAGGCCTTGCCTCAGTGACACACGGATCTAGTCAATAAGCTCTCCAGCTTTTCTCTCCTCTTTTTTTTTTTTAAGTTTTTATTTATTGATTTTTAATTGAAGCATACAGTGGGCTTACAATGTTGTGTTTCTGGTATAAAGTGATTCATGTATGTGTGTGTGTGAATATATATCTGCATACAGGCTTCCCTGGTGGCTCAGCTGGGAAAGAATCCGCCTACAATGCAGAAGACCCTGGTTCGATTCCTGGGTCAGGAAGATCCCCTGGAGAAGGAATAGGTTACCCACTCCAGTATTTTTGGGTGACCCTGGTGACTCAGCTGGTAAAGAATCTGCCTGCAATGGGAGAGACCTAGGTTCAATCCCGGGGTTGGGAAGATCCCTTGGAGGAGGGCATGGCAACCCACTCCAGTATTCTTGCCTGGAGAATCCCCATGGACAGAGGAGCCTGGTGGGCTACAGTCCATGGGGTCACAAAGAGTCAGACACAACTTAGACTAAACAGCAGCAACAACATATGTGCATATGTTCTTTTTAAAATTCTTTTCCATTATAAGTTGTTACAGGATATTAAATATAGTTCCCTGTGCTATACAGTAGGACCTTATTGTTTATATATTTTATATAGATTAAATGTATCTGTTAATCCTAAACTCCTAATTTGTCCCTCCCCACCTCTCTTCCTCCTTGACCTTGAAACAGGTGAAGCGAGAAATCTTAGTGGAAGTTCTGACCAAAAGAAAAACAGTGACCTCCAATGACAAACTCATCCTTCCCTATAGTCTCAGCGAGGTGAGTGCTGCCCTGGGTTCTCATGGGGTGCCCAGGCCCCAAAACATAGGTGCTCAGGGTGGGGATAGGGAGAGCCTTCAGAAATAGCTGGCATGGGTGGTCATTTTCCTGCCCCTCATTTGACCTCCCTCAGGGGTCAGATGGTAAAGAATCCACTTGCCAATGCAGGAGACACAGGAGGCAGTGGTTCCATCCCTGGGTCAGAAAGATGCCCTGGAGAAGGATATGGGAACCCACTCCCATATTCTTGCCTGGGAAATTCCATGGACAGAGGAGCCTGTCAGGCTACAGTCCTTGAGGTCACAAAAGAGTCAGATAAAACTGAACATTTAACAGCACAGTTTGACAGAGGAGAACCTTGGAAGCTCAAACCAGCTTATACAGCTCAAGGGGCAGAGCTAGAGCCACGTGTGATGGTCTCTGTTTAGTGGGCCCGCTGGTTCTCACCAGCAGAGGACAGCCACCTGCAGCTTGCAAGCCAAACCCAGCCCACTTCCTGCTTCTGTCAATAAAGCTTTATTGGCACTTGACCACGCCCACTCATGCACATGATGGTCTGCTGCAATGGCAGAGCTGTCCCGCAAAGCTGATCACGTTGACTCACAGGCCCTTGCCCGAAAAAGCTTGCTGACCCCTGGGTTAGAGTGTGACCTTTAAAACCGTTGTGGGGTCCCTACGTGTTGATAAGACGCCTCCCTCTAGCCTTTGCCCCAGTCTCAGTGTTTTCTCTGTGGCATATTCTTGTGTTTTTACACCTCTAGACTTGCAGGTTGGGGAGCATCAGGAAAGTACCTAGCCACGGGGGCAAGGGGGTATTTTTAGCTCATGGGAGAAGCTGCTCAAGCATCTAAAATGGATACCTAGACACTTGGAGCCCCTGTGGGCAAGAGGTGCTCAGCCGTGGTATGTGACAGGTGCCACAGGTCACCGGAGCCCACAACACAGCTGCTCCCTGGGGCCACTGAGCTGAGCAGTGGAGATAAAGGCCAGGTACAGGGCAGCATCCTACACAGCTCCAGTTGCACAAAACCAGAGGACCTTGTTATCTAGATCTTGATAGCAGGCTAAGTCCTGTCACAACTTAGATCTGAGAGCATACGAAGAAGGAATTTCTTGTAGGTAAATTAGACCCCAATGAGCCTTTTTTAAAAATTGTAAACATCAATCACCGCTTTTCGGCACACAGTGGCCTGGCCCATGGTGCTCCCAGAACCACAGGGGTTGAACCCAGCCCCAGCTCCGGGTTTATTCTCCCACAGCACCCTTCCTGAGCCCACGTGCCCACCCCAGCAGTCCCCAGGGTCCTCTGAGGAGCAGGCCGTCCCATGAGAAAGACTTGGCCAGACCCCAGCCGCCAGGTCAGAGCTTCATGCTCTGGTATGCAAGGGCGTCCAAGTGGACAGGACAGCAGGCAGAGTGAGAAGGGGAGGTATCAGAGGAGCTGAGTGTTTCAAGTCACCACCTTGACCTCCCCGTGCACAGACCTCGGGGTCACACCTCGGCAAGGTGTGACCCCCCCCAAAACTCTGTGTCCACAGGCCATCACCGCCCGTGACTCCATGGCCAAGTCACTGTACAGCGCGCTCTTCGATTGGATCGTGCTGCGGATCAACCACGCTCTCCTCAACAAGAAGGACATGGAAGAGTCTGTCTCGGTGAGGGCCACACCTCCTCGGCTGGCAACCTGTGCCCTGGCTGCAGTCGGTCAGGCGTGAGGCCGGTTTCTCCCCTCAGCAGCCCCAGGGAACCAACAGGGTGCGGTTCTCAGGGCCCAGTGCAGAGAAAACAGGGGACTCTGGGACTTCCCTGTTGGCCCAGCAGTTAAGACTCTCTGCTTCCACTGCAGGGGGCATGAGTTCCAGCCCTGTCTGGGGAACTAAGATCCTGCAGGCCACACAGTAGAGCCCCAAACAGAAGTCAGAAACACGGGGCTCTTTGTTTGATATTACAGGTTGTGTCTGCTCAGTGTTACGTGCCAGCCTGGATGGGAGGGGGGTTGAGGAGAGCAAAGAGGTGTATGCGTGGCTGAGTCCCTTCACTGTTCACTTGAAACTATCACATTGTTAATTGGCTGTACCCCAATACAAAATAAAAACTTTAAAGTTTGAAAAAAAAAATCTTACAGGTTCTTAGACCCTTAGCATCAGACAGGTTGTTCCCAAGGGAGTACTCACCAGTAATAACCATTCTCGCGATCTCCCCCAGTGCCTGTCTATCGGAGTCCTCGACATCTTTGGGTTTGAAGACTTTGAGAGGAACAGTTTTGAGCAGTTCTGCATCAACTACGCCAACGAGCAGCTCCAGTATTACTTCAACCAGCACATCTTCAAGCTAGAGCAGGTAAGGAAATAGCAGGTTATTCACCCATCCAGTCCTAGGAAGAAGGGTATGAGCCAGAACCGGGACCCCCCTGGGGACCTGATTTGTCATCAAACCCGCCCCAGAATTTTTCTCTGCAAAAAAAGGAGAGTCCAGGAACATTCCCACCCAGCCCCAGATGAGGCAAAAGGCAGGGATATTTGACGCCACAGGTCAGTGTGTTGTACTTTCTGTCTGCTCAGATGTGAAAGTTGATTCAGTAGGAGCCAAGCTGAGTTGCCTTGTAAGGATTTGCTTCAGTCAACAATGAAGATATCCCATGTGATAGGATATCACACTTCAAAATAACCAGCCTTCTTTACCCAAGTATTGTCCTTCCTATGATGGATTCTACAAAAGAAAGCTGATGGGCTTACACACATATATATGTAAAAGTACAGATGTTAGTCCTTCAGTTGTGTCTGACTCTTTGGGACCCCATGGACTGTAGCCCCCCAGGCTCTTCTGTCCATAGAATTCTCCAGGCAAGAATACTGGAGTGGGTTGCCATTCCCTTTTCCAGGGGACCTTCCCAACCCAGGGATCGAACCCAGGTCTCCTGCGTTGCAGGCGGAGTCTTTACCGTCTGAGCCACCAAAGAATAAGCTAATACTTAGCTAATTTTATTATTATGTCTTTTAGCTGAAACTCACATTTCTCACATGAAATGTGGCTGCTCCAAGTTGAGTTGAGTAGGAAGAGCAAAAGACATGGCAGACTGCAAAGACATAGTGGATCGCAAAGACACAGCGCAGCGGGGGAAAGGCATTTGGGGGACTTCCCTGGCAGTCCAGTGGTTAAGGCTCCACACTTCCTGGGCAGCCCAGGTGGGAGGGGGGTTGGGGGAAGAATGGATACATGTGTATGTATGGCTGAGTCCCTCTGCTGTGCACCTGAAATTATCACAACATTGTTAATCCGCTGTCTTCCAATAAGATAAAAAGTTGTGGGTGTTTTTTTTTTAATAAAGATAATTTCCATAATCATTAAAAAAAGAATCCACCTTCTTCTGCACGGAGTTCAGTCGCTCAGTCGTGTAAAACTCTTTGTGACCCCCACAGACTGCAGCACGCCAGGCTTCCCTGTCCGTCACCAGCTCCTGAAGCTTGCTCAAACTCATGTCTGTTGAATCAGTGATACCATCCAACCATCGCATCCTCTGTCATGCCCTCTCCTCCTGCCTTCAATCTTTCCCAGCATCAGGGTCTTCCATAGTGAGTCAGTTCTTCACATCAGGTGGCCAAAGTATTGGAGCTTCAGCATCAGTCCTTCCAATGAATATTAAGGACTGATTTCCTTTAAGATTGACTGGTTTGATCTCCTTGCAGCCCAAGGGACTCTCAACAGTCTTCTCCATCACCACAGTTCAGAAGCATTAATTCTTTGGTGCTCAGCTTTCTTTATGATCCAACTCTCACGTCCATACATGACTACTGGAAAAGCCATAGCTTTGACTAGGTGGACTTTTGTTGGCAAGGCAGTGTCTCTGCTTTTTAATATACTGTCTAGGTTGGTCATAGCTTTTCTTCCAAGAAGCAAGCATCTTTTAATTTCATGGCTCAGTCACCATTTGTAGTGAATTGGGAGCCCTAAAAAATAAAAGTCTGTCACTGTTTTCATTGTTTCTCCAATCTATTTGTCTTGAAGTGATGGGAATGGATCCCGTGATCTTAGTCTTCTGAATGTTGGGTTTTAAGCCAACTTTTTCACTCTCCTCTTTCACTTTTCTTCAAGAAGCTCTTCAGTTCTTCTTCAGTTTCTGCCATAAGAGTGGTGTCATCTGTGTATCTGAGATTATTGGTATTTCTCCCAGCAGTCTTGATTCCAGCTTGTGCTTCATCCATCCTGGCTTTTCACATGATATACTCTGCATATAAGTTAAATAACCAGGGTGACACTATACAACCTTGACGTACTCCTTTCCCTGTTTGGAGCCAGTCTGTTGTTCCATGTCCAGTTCTAACTGTTGCTTCTTGACCTGCATACAGATTTCTCGGGAGGTAGGTAAGGTGGTCTGGTATTCCCATCTCTTTAAGAATTTTCCACAGTTTATTGTGGTCCACACAGTCAAAGGCTTTGTTGTAGTCAAAAAAGCAAAGCTAGATGTTTTTTCTGGAACTCTTGCTTTTTTGATGATCCACCAGATGTTGGCAATTTGATCTCTGGCTCCTCTGCCTTTTCTAAATCTATTCTGAGTATCTGGAAGTTCACAATTCATATACTGTTGAAGGCTGGCTTAGAGAATTTTGAGCATTACTTTGCTAGCGTGTGAGATGTGTGCAATTGTGTGGTAGTTTGAACATTCTTTGACATTGCCTTTTTTTAGAATTGAAATGAAAACACTTTTTCCAGCCCTGTGGCCACTGCTGAGTTTTCCAAATTTGTTGGCATATTGAGTGCAGCACTTTAACAGCATCATCATTTAGGATTTGAAATAGCTCAACTAGAATTCCATCACCTCCACTAGCTTTGTTTGTAATGATACTTCCCAAGGCCCACTTGACTTCTCATTCCAGGATGCCTGGCTGTAGGTGAGTGATCACACCATCGTGATTATCTGGGTTATGAAGATCTTTTTGTATAGTTCTTCTGTGTCTTGTTGCCACGTCTTCTTAATATCTTCTGCTTCTGTTAGGTCCATACCATTTCTGTCCTTTATTGAGCCCATCTTTGCATGAAATGTTTCCTTGGTATCACTAATTTTCTTGAAGAGATCTCTAGTCTTTCCCATTCTATTGTTTTCCTCTTCTTTCTTTGCATTGATCACTGAGGAAGGCTTTCTTATCTCTCTGTGCTATTCTTTGGAATTCTTCATTCATATGGGTGTATCTTGCCTTTTCTCCTTTGCCTTTCACTTTTCTTCTTTTCTCAGCTATTTGTAAGGCCTCCTCAGACAACCATTTTGCCTTTTTGAATTTCTTTTTCTTAGGGATGGTCTTGATCCCTGCCTCCTGTACAATGTCATGAACCTCTGTCCATAGTTCTTCAGGCACTCTCTCAGATCTAATCCCTTGAATCTATTTCTCACTTCCACTGTAAGGGATTTGATTTAGGTCATACCTGAATGGTCTCGTGGTTCTCCCTACTGTCTTCACTTTAAGTGTTCATCTTGCAATAAGGAGCTCATAGTCTGAGCCACAGTCAGCTCCCCTGTAGTGAGCACAAGTTCTAGCCCTGGTCCAGGACCTGAGATCCCGCATGCCAAGCTGCACGGCCAGAAAATACAATGAAAAGAAAAGGCATTTTTGTCTCGTTGGTAAAGGGCCGTGTTTATAATTCTCTATGTCAGTTAAATCACATGTCATGATGTTGACATACATCATACAATGTATTGGGTTAAATTAACTGTATTGTTCAAGTTAACTTTGCCTGCTTTCTTTTCACATTTTTAAACATGGCTGTTAGAAAGTTCAAAGTGACATGAGTCTCCCACACTATTTGATTGTCGGGACGTTCATATAAGAGCAGGGGCTACCCAGGATTACCAGCACGTGGCCACACCCCTTTGTTGACGCAGCATCTGTCTCGTTTCATGCTACAAGAGCAAAGCTGAGTCATCACGCAGACACCATCTAACTCGAAAAGCCTAATATATTTACCATCTGACTCTTTACAAAGAAAGTTTGCTGACCCCTGAGTGATTTTAAGCAGGATTTTTAAGCAGTCTGGTGTGATACAATAAGTCCCCTACGTCATGAAAGAGTTCTGTTCTGATAGTACATTTGTTAAGTCAACCAAAGTTAGCCTAGGCACGTAACTGAGTTTTCCAGGTGGTGCTGTGGTAAAGAATCTTTCTGCCAGTGCAGGAGAGATGCAAGTTCTATCCCTGGGTTGGGATGATCCTCTGGAGGAGGAAATGGCAACCCACTCCAGTTTTCTTGCCTAGAGAATCCCCTAGACAGAGGAGCCTGGTGGGGGCTGTAGTCCATCGGGTCACCAAGAGTCAGATACAAATGATCACCTGAGTGCGCGCGCGCACACACACACACACACACACACACACACACACACCCAGTTAAAGCATAAACCTGAACTGTTACAGGTTTAGAGTAATTTTCACACAGATAATACATTAAAAAACAAATGCAAAAAAAGGAAGAAAATATCTTTAATCTTCTAGTACTTTGAAAAGTACAGTAGTACAGTACAACAGCTGGCATACAGGGCTTGGCATGGAGTAAATTGGCAAGAAGAGTTACTGACTGGAGGGGGAGAGGAGGTGGGAGATGGTAGAACTGAAGATTGTCACCAATAGAAGGCAGAGGGCAAGCTGTACAACCACTTAGAGAGGATGCGTGCAGGTGGCAGTGTGCACCAGACTCGTGAACTCACTCACGTGATCGGACACGTGAACGCACAGTCACAGCTTTGAAAGTTCACCACTTAAAGTTTCATATGTAGAGGACTTACCGAAGATCTTTGAGAATATGCGTTCCTGTTCCCTGTTGCTAATTGCTTATTTCTCAAATAACTTTATGTATTTATTGACCTATTTCTATTGATACATTAATAAGCATTCTATGTTATTTGCATGTTTATATACAAATATGTATGTGCATACATAAATAAAATATTTTTGCGTAGGACGTGTGCTACGTAGATGTTACTGTGTCCATGAAATGATGAACGTAACAGATGCCCTTGAACCCTGCAGGAGGAGTACCAGAGCGAAGGGATCTCTTGGCACAACATCGACTACACAGACAACGTGGGCTGCATCCACCTGATCAGCAAGAAGCCCACCGGCCTCTTCTATCTGCTGGACGAAGAGAGCAAGTGAGTGTCCCTGCGTCTGGTGCTGCAGCCCCAGAGCCTTACTCGAATCCATTCCATCCCAGGAGCTTCCAGGTTGCTCAGATTCATGTGACTGCAAGTCCTGATCCCACATTTGCCATTCACCAGAGAAATATTAACACTCACAAGAGCTGTGAACTCAGGAACACAGCCTCACCCTCCCAGGAGTCTTTGGGAAAGACATGTGGGACCTGAATCTAGAAGCCGGTCACAGGCCTGGTGCAGCCTTGCAAAGGGCAGGGAGTGGAATCCGGGCCCCGGATCCGAGATCCTCCACCAAGCCTGCTGGACCTCGCCCACAAGACATGATGAAGGCTACAGAGGGCATTTTTAAGCTGCTTTGTGCTTGGTCACTCAGCCGGAGTTCCTGAAATCGCAGGACAGCCTAAAACAACAGAAATTTATTCTCTCACAGTTCTGGAGACCAGAAGCGCGAATCAGCCTTGATGGGCCAAAACCAAGGTGTGGGAGGGCCACCCTCCCTCCGAGGAGGAGACTTCTTTGCACCTTCCCCCTTCCAGGGGCTTCAGGTGTTCTTGGCTTCTGGCTGCGTGACTCCAGTCTCTGCCTCTGCAGTCACATCATCTTCTGTCCTTCTGCTTCATCTCCTCTTCTTACAAAGACTCCAGTCGATTAGCTTAGTACCCACTAATGACCTCATCTTTTTAGGGGAGACTGTGGGGACCGCGTCATGCAGTTTGTGAGATCTTAGTTCCCCAACCGTGGATTGAACATGAGCCCCCGGTTGTGAAAGTACCGAGTCCTCGCCACTGGAGTGCCCGTAAAGCCCCCCTAAAGAGCTCACCTTGACTTGACTACATCCAAGGCCACATTCGCAAGCTCAGTGTGTCGGGGAGTAGACATGTTTCGAGGGCTTTGGGTTTCTTTTAACTGTGTCAGGTCCTCGCTGCAGCATGTGAGGTCTTTGTCACATCCTGTGGGGTCTTTTGTTGAGGTGCACAGGCTCTCGAGTTGCGGCTCCAAGGCTCAGTAGTTGCGGCACGTAGACTTAGTTGTTCTCAGCACATGGGATCTTAGTTCCCAGTCCAGGGATGGAACCTGCATCTCCTGCATCGCAAGGTGGATCCTTATCCACTGGAAAGTCTGTTTATCCACAACTTTTATCAGGCCCCTCATTTGCTGCCAACGTCCCCTCAGGCCTGGGGTGAATAGGGCTCACCAGCTGCCTCAAGCCGAGTCCCATCCAGGACGGACACATCCGTTCTAGGCCAGAATCCAGGGAGAAAGTGTTCAGATAAGGGAAGGAGCAGGGCACTTGGAAGGGTTAATTGTCCCTCCCAGAGTCAAATCTGGGAAAGGCATGCAAGGCAGGGCCAGGCTGAGCCTGGTCGGATTTGTCTTTGTTTAGAATCTTGCTATTTTAGGGGACCTCTCTGGCAGTCCAGTGGTTAAGACTCTGTGCTTCCAATGCAGGGGGCACAGGTTCAATCCCTGGTTGGGGAGCTAAGATCCTGTGTGCTTTGGGATATGGCCAAAAAATAAATAAAAATGGATGCCAAAAAAAAAAAGAAAGTCCATGGTGAGAAAAAAAAAAAATCAAGATTTAGAAAAATAAAATCTTATTGTTTTAGTTCATCATGATTTTAGAGGGGCTTGGGAGTCATCGAACTGGATTTTCTGAAATAGCGTGTGAAGATGTTGCTTATTTCCACAGCTGAGTGAATGGGCCTCTTGCTCTCCACACCCTGACCCTGGCAATGATGTGCCTCATAGCTACAGGGTCTCCCCCTCTACGCCCTGTTAAGCCATGAAACCCGGGCATCAGGGGTTCAGAGGCATACCTTGCTGCCCGAGTTTGCAGTGAGGCAGGGCGCAGGCTAGATGCCAAAGCTGGTTGCGTATTTCCTTCCTGAGAGGCCAAAATAGCCAGATACAGCGGCTCCCTTCTTCAGGCCCCGCTCACCTCCCTGTTTCATCCATCTCCCAGCCCCTGTCTCTAACAGGGAAGCATGGGCAAGACCCACTGCTAGACACGGCACCCAGGTACAGATGCACCTGAGACCAGATGTCACCCCTGTCCCGGGATTATTCCAGGAACTGCCCGTGATGGGCCCGGTCACGATCTTGCCTGGGCCAGACTTTTACATGGGCCCGGGCACTGAGCTGCCCTGCCTGTTTCAAGTTTGCTCCCCAGCCCTGAGGGCATCACTTTGCCCTCAGCCTCGTGCCCAGGCCACTGCTGCCCGAGCACCCGCCTGCCTCCTCCACGGAAGGCCTGCGACCTGCCAATACAGAGCAGGTGACCGGCTGCAGTTCCTGCAGTTAAAGGTCTCCCGTGCTCTCCCCAGCTTTCCACATGCCACGAGCCAGACTCTGCTGGCCAAGTTCAAACAGCAGCACGAGGACAACAGGTACTTCCTCGGCACCCCCGTCATGGAGCCGGCCTTCATCATCCAGCACTTTGCGGGAAGGTGAAATATCAGATCAAGGTACGTAGCCATCTGTCACCACTGTCAATCAAGTTGCGCTCCGCTCGGGGATGGGATGGGACCCCTGGGTACTCTGGAGGTCCTTTCCTTCAGGCGTTTGCTCTATGCCCCCTCTTTATTGCTTTTGCTTGCCAAGGTTCCAGGGCGCTCAAACCCAGTGTCAAACCCCTGGCTCTGCTTTCGAGGCCCCCATGGGCAGGAACCCCCTCTCTGTCGTGGAGATGGATCCCACTCCCCACCCAGCCTTTCCCGAGCTGACCCCAGGGCCTCAGCCGACACTAGCTAGGGACCACCCACCACCCTTCTTACCCATCCTCCCCATGCCAGGACTTCCGAGAGAAGAACATGGACTACATGAGGCCAGACATCGTGGCCCTCCTTCGGGGCAGTGACAGCCCCTACGTGCGGGAGCTCATCGGCATGGACCCCGTGGCCGTGTTCCGCTGGGCGGTGCTCCGGGCCGCCATCCAGGCCCTGGCTGTGCTCCGGGAGGCCGGGCGCCTGCGGGCTGAGAGAGCTGAAAAGGCTGCAGGTAGGAGGCCCCCTGTGTCACTGTCGAGAAGCGAGTGCTCAAAGTCCATTGCAAAGTGTAAAATTTCATCACATTTAGCACATTCCTGAGGTTGTGCAACCAGCACTTCTGTCTTGTTCCCCAAACTTTTTTTTTCTTTCACGCTAGTGATAAAGAACCTGCCTGCCAGTACAGGAGATGTAAGAGATACGGGTTCAGTCCCTGGGTCGCGTAGGTCCCCCAGAGCAGGGCGTGGCAACCCACTCCAGTAGTCTTGCCTGGAGAATCCCATGGACAGAGGAGCCTGGCGGCCTACAGTCCATGGGGTCACAGAGAGTCATCCACACTGAAGCAACTTAGCACACAATAGTTCATTACAAGATATTGACTATAGTTCCCAGTGCTATATAGGAGGGCTTTGTGGTTTATTTCATACAGAATAGTTTGTATCTGCTAATCCCAAACTCCTAATTTATCCCTCTCCCCATCCTTTCCCTTCAGTAACCATAGGTTTGTTTTCTATGTCTGTGAGTCTGTTCAGTATATAAGTTCATTTGTGTTACTTTTTCTGATGCCACATGTAGGTGATACCATATAAAATTTATCTTTATTTGACATAACTGCGTTTGGTATGATCACCTTTAGGCCCACGCATGTAGCTGCAAACAGCATTGTTGCCTTCTTTTTTATGGCTGAGTCATATTTCGTTGTATAGTTATACCCTGTCTTCCTTATCCGTTCATCTGTTGATAGATATTTAGGTTGCTTTCATGTCTTGGCTATCGTAAATTAGCTCCCAAGCTTTTGATCTTGCAAAACAGAAGATTTGTAGCAGGATATATAATTTAACCTGCTCATCCTCACAAGGCAAGAAGGTGTGTTCCTGTTTTTCCGTGAGAACAGCCTGACACCCAGAAGGGCTAAGTGACTCTCCCAGAATCACTCAGCTCCAGATACCAGCCCCAGAGTTCCATTTTAGGAAGGGTGGGGTGTCAGTGAAAGGAAGATTAAAAGGTTAAAGCCGCTACATTGAGACGGTACCGTTTGGGCCAGACAGGGTGGGCTGGCTGTGGGGGTGGGCAGCATGTGCCAAGGTCCTGGGGCGTCTGTTTTAGGAAATAGATGGTGCTGTTTGGGGAGGAAATGGAACATTTCATGGTTCCCTGCTGTGCCCAAGTTTGAGTGTCAGCCCCCTCGCCCCCTCCTTTTTTTTTTAAATCGGGTTGAAATTAAGAAGCCCTTCAGCTTCAAGCAGCACTCACCTCAAAACCTCATGTGCTCTGTCTCCCCAGCAGGTCTGGACAGCTCTGGTGCCCACGGCCACCTGGGAGAACTACAGAGAGGAGCCAGCACCCCGTCAGAAAAACTGTACCGGTGAGCGAGATCTTGATTTGTCCCACCCCGAGCCAGAAACCCGACACCCTGAACCCAGGTCAGGGGTGATCTGAATAAGGAACCCGGCAACCGCTTGAATCAGAAACACCCAGACGCAGCGGCATCTGGTGGCCGCATTTCTGCACACAGAGAGGCCAGCCTTGTGCATCATGGAGGGGGGGGAATGTGGGCAGCTTAGTTTACAAAGGATCCTTTTCAGGGCCGGTTGTGACCGTTGGCGGGCGGGGCCAAAAGGCTGCTGGTCTCGAAGAGCAGCAAGCTTGATTTAAGAGCGCTTCCTCCCTTAGCCTGACCAGGATGCCCCAGACACCGGTCTGCTAAGTTACTTTACTCTCAGTCAGAAACACAGATGTGTTGTTGCCTCTAAGATGACATGGGGATGTTCCGTGGCCACCTAGCGACGGTCAGGGTTCCTCCAGGTACCCCAGTGGCACTGAGTGTAAAAGTGAGCAGGCTTGTGCTTCTAGGAAGGCAGGGTATAAAAGGTCCCATGCTCGATAGCCATCTGAGGCCATGGCAAGGCCAGGGGAGGGACCCTCCAGGCAGCTTGCAAGAGCCAGGCCAGGCAAACGACACTGAGCAGGGTCTAGCTGGACCAGACAAGGCGAGCGGTGTGTGCTGACCTGGAGGACAGCTGGTGCAAAGGCCCCGGGGCAGCAGCGTCCCCAAGCTCTTTCTTAAGACTCAGCAAAATTCCCAAGGAGCGAGCCCCTAAATTTTTAAACATGAAAAAGTCATTTTATTTTTTGAGCGCTTTGTAAGAAAACCCCCCTCAAGAGGTTCATGAGAGCTTATGTGTGGAGTTAGAGATAGCTCCTGGGTAAGTGATCCTGTGCCCTTTGTCTGAAGGCAGTGTGTCATTTTCCTCCTTTTAAAAAGATAAATTTTGATTTTTTTTCTTCTAATTGAAGGATAATTGCTTTACAGTATTGTATTGGTTTCTGCCAAACATCAACAGGAATCAGCCATAGGTTTACCTGTGTCCTTTCCCTCTTGATAAAAAGATGCGTTTTGTTTTTTTTTTTTAAGATGCATTTTTAAATCAGCTTTTTCACCCCAAAGAAGGCAAGAGAGCAAAAGAAAAACACTGCTCCGTATTTCAGCGTGGCCCCTGACCCACTCGGTCTCCCCAAGGCTTGGTCCTGGGGCTACAGGTCCCACCCGCAAAAGCACATTTAGTTTATACAGATTCTCCCTTGCAGCTGCTCAATGCTAGATTTCTCATTTGACGGCTCTGAGGAGTTCGATATTAACGCTTTTGAAGACATCATTGCTTTCTATGAAAGCAAAAAGTAAGTAGAAGCAAGGGCCTTGAAACCCGAGACCAGGGAGGCACGCCCTGAGAAGCCGTCATCCCAAGGCGCTCAGCACAGCGTTCATGGCCAGAAGAGAGGGGATCCGCGAGCCAGGGGGCGCTCTCGCCAGATTTGGCCTAACCAGCGGGGTGTGGCGGAAGCCAGGGGCTCCGTCGTCATCGTAGGGAGCAGGCGCTGCACTGGCCGCTCAGGGTGCAGAGGTGACATGTGGCCCCTCTGTTTTCTTTGCTTGGTGCCTCCCTGGAGGGTGAGGGAGCAGAGGTGAGTGCAGCCGTCTGGCCCTGGGCATGGTGCATGGGACACAGGCCAGGGGCTGCCGATCGGGGTCTTCCCAGGCCAGCTGCTCAGGGCTTAAACATGTATCCAGGTAACTGCAACGAAGAAGTGTTTTTTAAATCTTTTTATTAACTGTACCAGTTCTTAGTTGCAACATGTGCGATCTAGTTCCTGGACCAGGGGTCAAACCTGGACCCCTTGCATTGGGAGCATGGAGTCTTAGACCCTGGACCACCAGGGAAGTCCCTTGGAATGAGGAACTTTTTTAAAAAAGAGAGACAAACTCCCAGATCATCCTGCAGTCATCACTCCCTCATTTCTAGACACTCTGCCCTAGTCATTTGTTGTTAAGACATTGTTTGCGAATGTCCCATTTTCAGAGCATTCGGTTTTTGTCCCTAAGCCATTGTCATTCTCACACCTAAAAGGTACACTCAGCCCTAAACCCACGGTGACTGAACAGAACACAGTTAATAAGATTGGATTCTGGGGGTAAATATCTTCAGCTAGAGCTCCACCCGTGGGCCTCTGCCGGGCCATGCTGTGGTGGGGGCATCCTGGGTTCTGCAAGGAGTGGGGCAGCCTCCCTGGCCCCCACCTCCAGATGCCAGTCAAGCCCCCACGCCAGTCGGAATAGCCAGGCATCACCCCAGTTATAACTCCTGTGTGAGTTCCACTCCGTTCCCCCCAGGGCATTTCTTGAAGCCAACAGGAGGCAGACATGGAGCCACAGAACCATCACGAGAAGCCCACCCGCTGCTTCCCACAGAGCCCTCCAGGGCCTCCTGTTTTCAGTGGCCCTGGTGCTTTCTATAGACTCCCACAGGCTCATAAACACGAGGCCTTTCCCAGTGATCTGAGATGCCATGTTGCAAATTCCATTCAGCCCCATGTGTCCCCAGCCCCTCCCTAACCACCGGAGGAGGGC
>SJYC01056852.1:0-20582 GCA_006408675.1 Madoqua kirkii
GCTTCCGTCACCAGGCGAGACCTGGACTCAGGCTGTCTCCTCCTCCCCCACCCCATTCCTGGCCCCCCAGCGACGCCATCTCAGAGGTTTCTGTCTTCCACCAGCTGCAGAATCAGGCCCACTTGTCCCACCTGTTTGGATTTTGCCTTAGCACTGGACAACTCAAAAGACACTCCAGCACCTGGCCGTGAGCCGTGTTCATGGCCTATTCTTTGCTGTTGAGCGTCTGTCCTGTGCTCTTTAGGGCACTGAGGCGCATTCTCTCCAGTCTTGGAAAGCCCACCAGATACCAGCAGCACCTCCTACCCTGTCATGACATCCCTCTCCTCATGCCCTTCTCTTCCCTCCCTCCACTTAAAATAACATGCACCAGCATGGAGTCCAGGCCCCTGAGCTCTGGGCTGGAAGCTCACTGGACCCACCTCGTTTCAGCCTCTCCCCCCCATCACCCCAACCCTCCAGCAGCAAGCACCTCCCTGCTGTCTGTGGCTTGGGCTCCCCTTTCTCCTCTGGGTCTTCACCTAGCTGCTTCCTGCCCTCCTCCCCTACCTGTGCTCTTCTCAGCTCTCAAGGCGTGGTCCAGGGTCCCCTCTCCTGTAACACCTCCCACAGCCCAGCCATGTGTTCTTTCTGCTAGATCCCCAGTACTCGTCCTGATCCCTGGCACAGGGTATGCATTCAGCATAGGTTTGGGAAGGGGCCTTTGGGAAATAAATCTTTGCACCAAGTTATCTTAAGTTAGGCAGTGAGAATAGCATCTGCCTCCTGGACAGCAGGGAATAGAGCAGATCAGATACCATGTTTCCTAGAAGAGATGAATGCCTCAGGTACCACTACTGAGCAGCCCCACCTCTTTATTCCAAAAAGCATGACTGGGACAAAGAAAAAAACCAGGTGCCCACAGCTGCCAGGCTGGGGACAATTCCCAGACCAGCCCCAGCCCATGGGTGTGCGCTGACTGCCTCCATATCTATAGTCCAGAGGGATGGCAGTCACATGGGAACCAGCGCCTCCTCCCAGGGCTGCCTGTCCCCAGCCACTGCATACGTCTTCCCTGATCGCTCAATCGCGTTTCAGAAAGAGCTGTGTTTCGATGATGAGCTGGTGCTGCAGCAGCTGCGCTACACAGGCATGCTGGAGACTGTGCGGATTCGGAGGTCAGGCTACAGTGCCAAGTACACGTTTCAGGTAGGATACACTCATGCACACGTCTGGCTATCCGGGACACTGGCCACCTCCAGAGAGAACCCTTCTCTGGAGCCTGAGCCTGGCAGGTTACTTTCCATCAGGGTTTCTCCATCCTGATACTGATCCTCGAGTAGGGAAGATCCCCTGGAGAAGGAAATGGCAATCGACTCCAGTATTCTTGCCTGGGAAATCTCATGGACAGATGAGCCTGGCGGGCTGAAGTCCATGGGGGTCCACAAAAAAGTCGGACACGACTAAGGGACTAACAACAATAACTGTTGATATTTGCACCAGATCATTCTTTCTCATAGTGGGCGGGGTGGGGGCCTAGTTCCTCACAGGAAGCTTGTTAAACCAAACAGGGAAGAGGGAATCACACAAGCAGATCCCTGTAATAGGCACTGTTTTTTTTCTTTCTCCAATCTTTACTTTTTTCTTAATATATATATTTTATTGAAGTATAGTTGACTTACAGTGTTTCAGGTACACAGCAAGGTGATTCAGTTATATGTATACACATATATTATTTTTCAGATTATTTTCCATTACAGGTTATTTGCAAGATATTGACTTGTCTCTGTGCTTGTAATAGACACTTTTATACCCAGCTCTTTTATTCTGCCAGCCAGCTGCAAGGGGGCCCTGGTTCCAGTTTTCCCAGTATGGAAACTGAGACCCAAGGAAATGACTTCAGGGTCCCTGGGCTTTCTAGAAACCAGAGAATCACTAGTAACACCAAACTGGTAAAGACGAAATTTCAACAGATTTTCAACTATGTCACCATTGACAGTTGGGGCTGGGTCATGCTCTGTGGCGAGAAGGCAGTGGCACCCCACTCCAGTACTCTTGCTTGGAAAATCCCATGGACAGAGGAGCCTGGTAGGGCTGCAGTCCATGGGGTCACACAGAGTTGGACATGACTGAGCGACTTCACTTTCACTTTTCATTTTCATGCATAGGAGAAGGAAATGGCAACCCACTCCAGTGTTCTTGCCTGGAGAATCCCAGGGTTGGGGTAGCCTGGTGGGCTGCTGTCTATGGGGTCACACAGAGTCGGACACAGCTGAAGTGACTTAGCAGCAGCAGCATGCTCTGTGGGGAGGGCCACCTTATTCACCATTGCATGTTGAATAGCATCCCTGGCCTCCACCCACAAGATGCCAGGAACACTATTCCCCTGAGTCCTAACAACCCAAGCTGTCTCCATTTAACACCAAATATTGCCAGGGCTTAGCATAGCCCAGGTGGAGAACCCTTGGCTAATGCGGGGAGCTGGCAGCAGCTGTGTAGTGCCTGAGTGAGTACTGGGCCTGAACCTAGAGGTGGAAGCCCCTGGTCCCCATTCCAGCTTTACCTGCGTGGCCTCAGATACATGGCTTCATAGTGGCATGCCTCCCTCTTCTCATCCTCAGAAATGGGAATATCATCTTTCTGATCTGCATAAACAGGAAAGGCAAATTGCCGAAAAGGGAGAAAAAGCTTGTGTGTTTCGCTCATGATTGGCTATTAAAAATTCAGCGTAACTGTTTACTTAAAAAGGGCATACCAGGATTTCTCTGAAGGTCCAGTGGTTAAGACTCCATGCTCCCAATGCAGGGGGCACAGGTTTGATCCCTGATTGGGGACATAGCATCTCACATGCTGCACAGCATGGCCAAAAGAAGGTCGGGGGCAAACCTTGGGAATTTTCCTTGTGGTCCAGTAGTTAGGATGCTGCTCTTACTACTGCAGAGAATGCAGATTCAATCCCTGGTCGGGAAACTTAGATTCCACACGCCATGCAGTAAAAAAAAAAAGCATACTTCCAGCTATGTATGGTTCAGCCCTCTAATGAATCACAGACTGTGAGCCCCCCATAGTCAACTTCATCTTCTGGCTCTCCCCCAACAACGCCAGCAGCCAGCAAGTGCTCGTGATGATGGTCAGTCTCCCACTGACTGAAAGATCCAGTGCTCTGAGTCTGCGACAGTCTTTCTTAAGCTTCAGACTATTTCAGAAAGTCCCAGATCTTAGCTTTGTCAACACTATTCATATCAATACAAGTTTTGGCTTTGGAGATACCTTGACTGGGGAGTTGCTAGAGCCCTGTTCTTTCCATGGCAGAAACCCTCATGCAGATTCTCCTTTCTTACCCCAAATCACCCAGGATTTCACGGAGCAGTTCCAGGTGCTTCTCCCGAAGAATGCCCAGCCCTGCAGGGAGGTCATCTCTGCCCTGCTGGAGAAGATGGACATAGACAAGAGGAGCTACCAGATCGGCAAGACCAAGGTCCGCAATCGCAGCCCTCGGAGGGCCCTGGTACCCCTACCTTCCACTCCATGCGGGGTCCTCACACAGCTCGCGCCACTCCCTGGAAAATAAGGGGTCTGCTGAGGAAGAACATTTCTTGGGGTGCAGCACATTATTTCTTCTGGAAGGCAGGGGGACAGACCTAAGGTGTGGGGCTCAGGCATCAGTTACTCAGTTTCTCATTTGTAGGCTAGGAACCATCATACTGTAGCACAGTGTTCAAGGGACTGGTCAGTAACCTTTGTGATATCTCCTAGCTCCCCAGCAAGTTAATCACGTAGAGTTACCACGTGACCCAGCAGTTCCTCTGCTAGATACAAACCCCAAAGAACTGAAAACACGTGCAAACAAATCCTAGTACGTGTACATTCATAGTGGCACAGTTCTAGTCAATTGCCAAAGGGTAGAAATAGCCTGTGTGTCCATGAGAAATAAAACATGGGCCATTCACACAGTGGAATCTTATTCAGCTCTGATATGCACTTATGTGGATGAGCCTTGGAAATGTTATGCTGAGTGGAAGAAGCCAGGCACAAAAGGTCCTATGGTGTATGATCCAGTTTATATGAAATGTTCAGAACGGGTAAATTGATAAAAACAGGAAGCTGGGGCTTCCCTGGTGGTCCAGTGGTTAAGGCTCTGCACTTCCAATGCAAGGGATGCAGGTTCAATCCTGGTTCTGGGACTACGATCCAACATGCTGTGTGATGTGACCCCCCCAAAATTTTAAAACTAAGAGCACATTAGGGGTTGCCAGGGGCTGAGAGAGGGGGATTAGGAAGTGACTACTAATGGATACGGAGTTTCCCCTGGGAGTGATGACATGTTTATAGCTGGATAGAGGTAACAGCTGCACAATAGCCTGAAAGTACTAAATGCCACCAAATTATTCACTTTAAATGGTTCATTTTATGTTATGGGAATTCTGTCTCGACATGTATTTTAAAAAAAAAACGGCTCCTCTTGGTCAGGTCAGTAGTCAGTACACCAGCTCGGTCTCGCTCACTGCCGAGTGGGCTGAGCAGACCTGAGTACAGGGGTGCTGGAGGCCTCGCCGACCCTTCCTGTGCCTGCCCCCAGGTCTTCCTGAAGGAGACCGAGCGGCAGGCCCTACAGGAGACGCTGCACCAGGAGGTCGTGCGGAAGATCCTGCTGCTGCAGAGCTGGTTCCGGATGGTGCTGGAGCGCAGGCACTTCCTGCAGACGCGGCGGGCAGCCATCACGATCCAGGTGCCAAGGGGACCCACAGGGCGGGTGGCGGGGCTGGCCGGGGCCATGCGCACCCAGCCCCTGAACACCCCCTCCACTCTCAGGCCTGCTGGCGGTCCTACCGCGTCCGCCGGGCACTGGAGAGGACGCAGGCGGCCGTGTTCCTCCAGGCCGCATGGAGGGGCTACCGGCAGCGGGCAGCCTACCGGCGTCAGAGACAGAGCATCATCCGCCTCCAGAGCCTCTGCCGGGGGCACCTGCAGCGCAAGAGGTGAGCAGAATGGGACCAAGCACCCCCCCACACCCAACCCCCCAGAACGTTCCACCCACTCAACACTCAAGCGCTACCTGAGATACCACCTGGCCGGTAGAGCTGCCAGGATGTCCCTGTCTGGATGCAGGGAGGCTGAGGAGGGGCTGGCAGTGGCACCTGTGGCAACCCCAGATCACCATTGGTGGCCCTCAGTCTCTGCCAGAGGACCCCCCCTCCGCCCACTGCACCTGCCAGATGTGTATAAGAGACAGCATTAGGTGTCGTCATTGTTTGTTCCTTCTGAAAAGTTTAAAGATTCTGGATGCAGGGAGGCTGAGGAGGGGCTGGCAGTGGCACCTGTGGCAACCCCAGATCACCATTGGTGGCCCTCAGTCTCTGCCAGAGGACCCCCCCTCCGCCCACTGCACCTGCCCACCCCCAGCCGCTGAGCAGAACACCTGGGCTCAGAGGGTCCCGGCCAACCCTCAGGGGGCTCCCTGTCCCCACTCACAAGGAGTCCACCAGGCCAGGGGCCCCAGAGGAGTTCAGGGAGTTCTGAACAGATCCCTCCTGCAACAAACCTAATAAAGCCCCCTGACCCTGATGGCTCAGATGGTAAAGAATTCACCTGCAATGCAGGAGACCCAGGTTCAATCCCTGGGTCAGGAAGATACCTGGGAGAAAGAAATGACTACCCACTCCAGTATTCTTGCCTGGAGGACAGAGGAGCCTGGCGGGCTATAGTCCATGGGGTATAGTCCATAGAGTCGGACCCGACTGAGCAACCAGCACTTTTCACTTTTTTCACCGAACCCATTAGGCAGCGGTGCCCATGACAACACGAGGCTATTCCCTGTCTCCCCCTTTTCCTGGCTGAGGACGCGGCCACCTTTCCAGAAGCATCTCTGGGGGACAGGGTCTCAGCCCTTGGCCGAGGGAGAGCTTGGCCTCCTAACCCTGTACCTGCAGGTGGAACAGGGTCCCCCAATGCCCTGGGTGCATGTGCTCCTGAACCCACCTCCTTTCCTCCCCTGCCCCACCAGCTTCAGCCAGATGGTGGAGGAGAAGCAGAAAGCTGAAGAGAAGCAGAGGGAAGCCGAGCAAGCTGCGAAGGAGGAAACCGCCGAAGCCAGGCTGGCCCAGGCAGCTGGCCCAGAACCCGAGCGGGGCCTAGAACCCTCCGCAGAGGACGAGCCTTTGGACCTGGAGCCCGAGGTGTGGCCCAGCGATGGGGCTCCCCCAGCCGAGAGCTGCCCACCTGAGAAGGAGGTCCCGAGTGTGGAGAAGGGGCCCCCAACCCAGAAACACGCGGCTGAAAGTCGCGAGAAAGTGCCCCGCAGCCGAGAGAAGCGTGAGTCACGGCGACAGCGGGGGCTGGAGCACGTGAAGCTCCAGAACAAGCACATCCAGTCCTGCAAGGACGAGCACACCCTCAGAGAACTTTCTGGAAAGGCTGTCCCAGGGTCAGAGGAGAGCCTCCTGGAAGACAGAAAGGAGGGCAGGGAAGATGAAAGACCTTCGGATGCCAGGACTGAGATGGAGATGGTGGCCCCCAAGAAGCAGCCTCAGGTGCCCCCACAGGCTGCGCCGAGCAGCCCAGACTCGGGAGAAGCCCAGACTGGGAGCCCCAAGCCCAGCCACGAGGAACGACCCACCACCTGGCCCTGGACACCAGGGCCACCGTGCTGGGTCCCAATGCCACCCCAGAGACTCCCAAGGACAAGAGCAAGCCGGGGATCAGCCCCAGGACCCAGGACAGGCCCGACAGTCCTGGAGGCTCCACACAGATTCAGCGGTACCGGGATCCTGACACTGAGCGGCTGGCCAACGCCGTGGAGTTGTGGAGGGGCAAAAAGCTGATGAGCACGGGCAGCAACACCATGCTGAGTCAGTCCCTGGACCTCAGCGAGCGGCACCGGGCCGTGGGGGCCACCCTCACACCCACAGAGTAAGCCTGCACCCTCCTTTGTCCAAGCGAGGGCTGGGGGTGCTGGGGAGGTGGGGGTGGCTGCACAGCCATGCACAGTGTCGTACATCTCAGACACACATGCAGTTCAGTGCCCGAGAGCCAACGCCAGGTGGGCAGCTGCCCCAGGGAAGCAGGGTGCCGGAGGGAAGTTTGGGTAAGACGAAGCCCCTGCCCAAATGATCACTATTCACACAGAAAGCCTGCAGCCTGGTGGGGCGTGGCCCCTCAGGCTGAGGTTCCCCCAGCTCCAGCCTTGTAGCGGGTGGCCCCTCGGGTTGAGGTTCCCCCCTCTGCAGCCTGCCTGGGCCTCAGTTTCCTCATCAACCGGTGGGGGTGATTGCATGCATACACCTAGAGGTTGCAGGAGCGGCTCTCGACACACTTGGACCCCTTCTTCTCCTTGTTCATTTGCTAAGTTGTGGCCAGTTCTTCATGACTCCATGGACTGCACCTCGCTGGGCTTCCCTGTCCTTCATCATCTCCCAGAGTTTGCTCGAACTCACGTCCATGGAGTCGGTGATGCCGTCCAACCATCTCATCCTCTGTCGCCCCCTTCTCCTCCTGCCCTTAGTCTTTCCCAACTTCAGGGTCTTTTCCAATGCTTTGGCTCTTCACGTCACGTGGCTCCAAAGTATTGGAGCTTCAGTATCAGTCCTTCCAGTGAATATCCAAGGTTGATTTCCTTTAAGATTGACTGGTTCGATCTCCTTCAGTCCAAGGGACTCTCAGGAGTCTTTTTGAACACCACAGTTCAAAAGCATCCATTCTTCAGTGCTCAGCCTTCTTTATGGTCCAGTTTTCACATCCATATGTGACTACTGGAAAAACTATAGACCCTGGACCCCTAGTAAGCTAAATATCATAAATATCAGCCCCTTGTTGCAGAGGCTGGCTTCTCCAAAGGAAAGAAGGGGTGGAGGAAGACACAGACCTTCTGCTAGGGCAGGCTTTCTTGGCCCCAGGATGACAGGCCGGCTCCATCTCCGTGGTGGGGGCTGTCCTGAACCCCAGCAGCATCCCCAGTTTCCACCCACCAGATGCAGGAGCACCACCCCTCCCCCAGGCCTGACAACCCCAAATGTCTCCTGCTCCCCCTTGTCAGTAAAAGCTGCATTTCTGTGATCTCACAGGGAGAGGCGCGTTTCCTTTTCCGCGAGTGACGTCTCCAAGCTCCTCCTGTCCCCATCCCAGACCAAGACTCAGGTAAAGCTTCAGGCAGCGGTTCCCACCCCTGAGGGTCCAAGCCCACTTCCATCTCAGCTGCCCTGGCACCACCAGAAGCGAACGGTGGATAGAAGGCACGGCGGCACCGGGGGAGTCCCCGCTTTCCCTCTAGCAAGGCCGCCTGCCTCTGCTCACCCAGCCCCGCTCCCCTGCAGCCGTCTGCAGAAACAGATGGGGAGCCCAGCACGAAGAAGCTGGTCATCCAGAAAAAGAAGTCGGCTGACGCAGCCTCAGGGACAGATGCCAGCCTGTCCCCAGGCTCTGCCGAGTCTAGGTAGGTGTAGGGCTAGGGCGTGGTGGGAGTGGGGGTTGGGGCTTGGGTACACCCAGCATGTCCAGGGCCTTCGGTCCCACAGCAATCTAATCTCCTAAGCCAGTCCTGCTCTCGCTGTTGCTGCTTTTTTTGTCCACTTGGTTTGCAAGTTTTTATTGCACTGACCAGGGACTAACACTGACCCCTCAGCAGTGAAAGTGCCAAGTCCTCACCACTGGACTGCCAGGGAATTCCCATAAGCCAGTTACACTTAGGAAGCTCAGTTGAGGGGCATTTACTTGGCAGTTCCATGAAGAGAAACCCACATGCACAGACTGTTGCTGCATCGGGGTGAAATGATTCCCACTGAAGCCTGGAGACAGTGTGGGCCACCTCCCCTGAGCCACAGGCAGTGTCCTTTGGCCATTTATGGAGTCTTTCCCGGCTTCACAGGTTGCACCAGTGGTAAAGAACCCACCTGTTAATGCAGGAGACATAAGAGACTCAGGCTCAATCCCTGGGTCGGGAAGATCCCGTGGAGGAGGGCGTGGCAACCCATTCCAATATCTTGCCTCGAGAATTCCATGCACAGGGGAACCTGGTGGGCTCCAGTCCACAGGGTTGCAGAGTCAGACACGACCAAAGCGAGTCAGCACGCACAAACGGAATCATTACTAGCTCCCAGCACCACAATCTCCATGTCAGGGAACCCTCCAGGTCTTTGAATTGCAAAATCTGGGTTACAGCTTTATCTCCAAAAAGCCCCCCTGCCACAGAGATGTAGGTGGTTCACAGAGCAGAGAGGTTGGGCCCTGGGACTGGGGAACTTTGATCCAAACATGAATGCAAGCCTGAGGATAGTCAGGAGTGGACTGCAGTGGGGAGAGAGAGCCCCTGACTCTGGGGAGACCCCTACCGCGAAAACAAAGTACCGGAAACAGGGACACTTCAAACAACAGGAACTTACTCCCTCGTTTTTCTGGAGGCCAGAAGTGTGAAATCAGGGCATGGGCAGGGCCGTGTGTTCCTCCAAAGAATCTCAAGGAGGGGACCCCCCCCCACTCGCCTCTTGAGCTTCTGGGGGCGGCAGGCGCTCCTTGGCTTGTGGCTGCACCTCCTCCTGTCTCTTATACACATCTCAGCCATGCACAGTGTCGTACATCTCAGACACACATGCAGTTCAGTGCCCGGCACCCTGCTTCCCTGGGGCAGCTGCCCACCTGGCGTTGGCTCTCGGGCACTGAACTGCATGTGTGTCTGAGATGTACGACACTGTGCATGGCTGTGCAGCCACCCCCACCTCCCCAGCACCCCCAGCCCTTCTCCCCCAGTCTCAGCCTCCATCTTCACGTGGCGTTTGTTCTCTTTGTTTTTCTCTTCCTCTCCCATTTCTTCTCTTTTTTTCTGGCTGCACTGGGTCTCGGTTGCTATGTGCAGGCTCAGTAGTTGCCGTGCATGTGCTTAGTTGCCATGAGGCAGGTGAGATCTTAGTTTCCCAACCAGGGATTTGAACCTGCGTCCCCTGCACTAGAAGGCAGATTCTTTACCACTGAGCCACCAGGGAAGTCCCTGTCTCTTATGAAGACAACTTGTCACTGGCTTTAGAGCCCATCTGGGGAATCCAGGATGACTCAGAATCTTAAGATCCTTTGTTCAGTGTCTTAGTCCATGCAGGCCGCTGTAACAAAACGCTACAGACTGAGCTGGCAGCCGGAAGTCTAAGATCAGGGTGCCAGCAGACTTGGTATATGGCTCACAGAGGCCTTCTCACAGCGTCCCCACACGGAGGAAGTGGCAAGGGAGCTCTCTGGAGTCTCTTAAAAGGGAACTAATCCCATTAATGAGGGCGCCACCCTCGTGATCTAATTACCTCCCAAACTATCACAGCATCCCTCACAGCATCACACTGGGAGTTAGGCTTCAGTATAAAGATTTAGGAGGACACATTCAGTCCATAGCATGTGGTCCTATCTGTAAAGACCCTTTTCCCAGATAAGGTCATGCTCATAAGCCCTGAGGGTTAGCGCATGAACAAATCTTTGGCAGGTGGTCATCATTCACCCCATCACACATCCGGCACCCACAGTATATGATTTTGGGTTTATTCTTTGAGTCCCCCCACGGAAGCCTTGTGCCTATAAAAATATCTTGGGGGAGGGAGGAGAGGGGGATTTCTTTGTTTCTCTCTTTTGCCGTGCAGGCTCTTTGCTGTGCACATGACCTTCCCTAGCTGTGGCTCAGGGGCTGCAGAGCATGAGGGCTCAGTAGCTGCAGCGAGTGGGCTCAGCTGCCCTGAGGCATGCAGGCTCTTGGTTCCCCAACCAGGGACAGAACCCACATCCCCTGCACTTAAAGGCAGATTCTTAACCACTGGCCCACGAGGGAGGTCCCCAATTTTCTATACACGTGAAATGGGGTCACACGGTGACATCTGCTCGGTATCTTACTCTGCACCCAACTCCCCTGTCGGTTCACGCAAACCAACCTTATTTGTAATGGGATCCCCTGCCAGTGGTAACCAGTGAAAAGGCTATTTCTCATTAACAGCAAGTTGACCCTTCCTTTGGCCTCAAATCTGCCTTCATTTCCTGAGACTTAAGCAGAGCTCCCTGTTTTCTCCTTTAGATCCGCATTTAAGAGACTTTTCCTTCACAAGAACAAGGATAAGAAATTCAGCCCGGAGGGTGGAGAAGAGACAGAGGGCACCATACCCGGACAAGCCATCCTGGAAGCTGCCGCCACAAAGAAGAATCTAGAAGGTTGGTGACTCTCAGATTCAGGGACGGAGAGCAGAGCCCCTGGGTCCACTGAGGATGGTCCCAGGCGGGGACCTGAGTCAGCTGTGGGCCAGCCCTGGTCACGCGGTTTCAGGCTGGTCCCCATCCCCAGAGGCACTCTCTGGCCACAGGACTCAGCGTGCGGAGCCTGGGGGCCCTAGTTTCCCATGCTGGTGACCGCGTCCTCCCCAGAAACCCACCACGCTTACCAGCCTCTCCTGCCCCCTTCCCCACCCCTCCAGTCCCCTCCGGCCACCAGCACCCTTATGCCACAGGTGAGAAGCACCCCAAGGAGCCGGGAGGCAAAGGGAAGAAGAACCGAAACCTCAAGATTGGCAAAATCACAGTGTCGGAGAAGTGGCCAGAATCTGTGTTCCACAAGATTACCAACGCCAACGAGCTCAAGTACCTGGATGAGTTCCTGCTCAACAAGGTGGGCAGCGGGGCCCTGGGCTGGGGATGCTGGGGGCGAGGGCCTACGCAGAGCTGCCCCAGACCAAAGTCCTTATCATGTGGGGACAGAAAGGCCAGGTCCGTGCTTCCAACACACAGAAGGTTCTGGAGATCACATGCTTCTGTCTGTGTTTGGCATCTGCTGGTTTTCTGCAAAACCCAACTAGGATTCCCATGAGATCACTTGTAGCCTGCAGTCGTCCGTTCTGTACATATACTGACACACTGGCGAATGTGTGCCTTACTACAAGGGCTGCATAGAGTGAGGAGCCGGTCATACCCGAAGCGTCTGATTCTGGGACCCAGCACCACCCTTCACCCGCTGAAGTCGTCCAGAGTACACGGGCGTGTCATGTGGGCTGGGCGCCCGGCAGATGCATCTTATTCTGCAGCCCCTGCCCAGGGCGCTTGAGCTCTGCCGATTGAAGACACTCGGTTTGCTGTCTCCCGGCGCCCCTTGGGGGCAGTTTCCTGCTTTCTCCACGTGAGGAAGCACTGGCCTCCAGAATAACCTAAGCGGAACAGCAGACACACAAGTGCCACCAGGCTGTTCCTAGGTCCTGTGGCCTTTCCTTGCCCTACCACACAGCTGCAGTTGATCGTGCACAAATTATCTAGAACACTTTTGAGGACCTCCTTGGTGGTCCAGCAAGTAAGACCCTGAGCTCCCAATGCAGGGGGCCCAGGTGCGATCCCTGGTCAGGGAGCTAGATCCCACACGCCACAACTAAAACCCAGCTTGCGTGCATGCTCGGTTGTGTCCGACACTCTGCAACCTCGTGAACTGTCTCCCACCAACCTCTGTCCGTGGAATTTTCCAGGCAAGAGTCGCTAGCCATTTCCTTTTCCCAGGGATCTTCCCGACTCAGGGATCCAAGCCAAATCTCTTACATCTCCTAAATTTCAGGTGGATTCTTTACCACTGAACCACCTAGGAAGCCCCCAAGACCCAGCACAGGCAAATTAATTAATTAAAAAAAATTTTTTTACAAAATGCATTCAGTGCAAGGCAATGATTGAGCACTTACTGTGTACTAGAGGGGCTTCCCAGGTGGCACTTGTGGTAAAGAACCCCCCTGCCAGCACAGGAGGTGTAAGAGATGAGGGCTTGAGTCAGGAAGATCCCTTGGAACAGGGCATGGCAACCCACTCCGGTATTCTTGCTTGGAGAATCCCATGGACAGAGGAACCTGGCGGGCTACAGTCCATGGGGTCGCAACTGACTGACTTAGTCACATGTGTGCAGTAAAAGTAAAGAAATCAGGTGTGTTCACACGTCAGTTTCAGGCAGCCCCACAGCCAACAGAGCAGCATTTGAGAGCTTCAGAGGGAGCCATCAGACTGATAGGAACAATAAAGGGTTAAGACACCCATCAAAGGGGAGGCATCTTGAAATGATCAGGCTATGTGAGGCAGCCCCAGTCCTGGGCTGTTGCCAGGAGTAAGCACATGTGCCGGGCAGCAGGAAGGGCCCCATTAAACCAGGGTTTCTCAGCCAGGGCTGAGTCTGCCCCTCGGGGACACTTGGCAACATCTGCAGATGGTTTTGGTTCTCACAGCTGGGAAGTGTTCCCAGCACCTAGCTGGGGAAGCCAAGATTGCTACTCAGCACCCACAGTAAGTGATCCCAGAGAGACCAGGGTTGACAGGAGGGCCCGAATAGTTCCCAGGGGAGCCAGGGAAGGACCTAGGACAGGGCAGAACGGTAACCAGCCAGATGCCTGGCTCCAGGCAACGCGGGGTCAGCGGGTCTCTCCCTCCCTCTCCAGGTGAATGACCTGCGTTCCCAGAAGACTGCCATAGAAAGCTTATTTATCGAAGCCACCGAGAAGTTCCGGAGCAACCTCAAGACCATGTACTCCTTGCCCGTACGTGCAGCCCAGCCCTGGGGAGGGGCCCCGAGGCCGCCCCCGCCCCTCCCCAGCCCGGGCACCGCCATCCGTCCGTCCTACGGGAGGGTCACAGCCTGCATTCCCACAGAACGGGAAGATCCACGTGGGCTACAAGGACCTCATGGAGAACTACCAGATCGTCTTGAATAACCTGGCAGTCGAGCGCGGCGAGAAGGACCCCAACCTGGTCCTCAACCTCTTCCAGTCACTGCTGGACGAGTTCACCCGTGGGCACACCAAGAACGACTTCGAGCCTCCCAAGGTGGGGGCAGCCGCTCTGGGTGCGGGAGGGTCCCTGTGCCGGCACATCACTGGGGAGGGGGGTATCCCCCGGGGGCCCCACGCAGACCTGGCCTTTGTGCTCTCTCACAGCAGAGCAAAGCTCAGAAGAAAAAGCGGAAGCAGGAACGCGCTGTGAGTATGTGTGTTCTCGCGTGCATGGGTGTGTGTATGCACGTGCGCACGCGCGCACCCAGGGAAGCATGCGTTTTCCCACCCAGCCCTAAGGGATCCCCATCCTGAGATGCCATGGGAGGCGTCACCACCAAGTGGCGCCCCCGTGCCTCCAGGGTCCGCCTGCCCACTCAGCGCGCCCCTGCCCCCTCCGCCCCCCGCCACCGCAGGTCCTGCAGCACAATGGGCACGTGTTCGTCAGCTACCAAGTGAGCATCCCCCAGTCCTGTGAGCAGTGCCTCTCCTACATCTGGCTCATGGACAAGGCCCTGCTCTGCAGCGGTGGGTGCCCCTCCCCTGCCCCTGCCCCACTGCACCCCCTGGCCTACCCCCAGGCCCCCCCCCGGACACCCACCCCACACCCTCTGACCCCCAACTGCACCCCCAGCCCCTCACTGTGGGGCTTCACCCCAGCTACAGGGCCAGTCTTTTCAGAACCCTGCCCCCGGACTTCCCTGGTGGTCCAGTGGTTGAGACTCCGCCTTTCCAATGCAGGGGGCACAGGTTTGATCCCTGGTCAGGGAAGTTCCACATACTACAGGATGTGGCCGAAAATAAATACACAGAAAAAAAGAACAGTGCCCCTCACCACAGGGCAGTAAGGCCACGCCTCACCCACTGATACCCCACTGCTACTGTCGTGCTGGGCCAGAGGCCAGTCCTCGGCTGACCCCCAGGCCTCCCCCAGCTCCGTAGCCAGGTCCCCTTGGGCCATATTTGTTCTTGTTGCCCTCACTGCCTGAACTGCCAGCCTCTCCTCATGTGCCAGGCAAAGCCAGTCAGTCCCCACAGGGGCCCTGAGAGACAAGTGCAGCCCAGAATGACCCAGCTGGCCCCCAGTCGGGCAGCCAGGAGATGACCAAGCCTGGGTGGGAACCCAGCCATCCCTGGAAGCCCAGGCCAGGTCAGACAGGCCTCTAGCACATCTGTCTTCCTGCCAGAACCAGTCAGGGCTGGCTTCCTGCCAGGCCAGGGTAATTTTCTCTCCCCTTGGCCCGTGTGAGGAGCAGCCTGCCACCTCACATCCACAATACATGCCCAGGTGGTTGTCACTGTCCCAAGACCCCAGGACAGGCAGCCGCAGGACCCCGAGTCCCTGAGGCACTGTTGGTGACTACCCTCTCCCGCCACAACCTCCTAGTGTGCAAGACCACCTGCCACAAGAAGTGCGTGCACAAGATTCAGACCTGCTCCGTCATGTGCTGGAAGAAGGTGAGCCTGCCGAGGCTGGGAACTTTCCAGAACACCCGAGGGAGGCCGTCCTGAGAAATGTGGGGGAAAGGCTGGTCATCAGGCTGGAGCGCAGAGCTGGCAGCGAGGGGCAGGTCCCATCAGCCCCCGAGGTCCCCTCCCCAAAGCTGGGGGCGGGCTTGTGTGTGCATCTCAGACCTCGGCCCCACTCCCCCGCCACCAGCGGCAGGGAGACCCCTCCCCTGCACACAGGGGAGGTGGGGTCCTCAGTGCTGCGCTGTGGCACTTCACTTAGAGACCCCTTGCCAGCAACCATCAAGAGACCCCCACAGCCCAGCACCTCTGGCAGGTCTGCAGGGGAGAATGAGGGGCAGGGAGGGACGGCGGCCACAGAGGAGGCCCAGGGGATGACAGGGGAGGCAGCCAGCCCAGGCCTGACTCGTCCCCACTGCCCATCACAGACCGAACCAGGCGCTGAGTCGGGCCACTTTGGCGTGTGCGTGGACAGCCTGACCAGCGACAAGGTCTCAGTGCCCATTGTGCTGGAGAAGCTTCTGGAACACGTGGAGATGCACGGCTTGTACACCGAGGGCCTCTACCGCAAGTCAGGTGCCGCCAACCGCACAAGGGAGCTCCGGCAGGCGCTGCAGACAGGTAGGTGCCGGAGGAGGGGATGGGCTTCCCCGGTGGCTCAGACAGTAAAGAATCAGCCTCTAGTGCAGGAGACCTGGGTTCCATGCCTGGGTCAGGAAGATGCCCTGGAGAAGGAAATGACAACCCACTCCAGTATGCTTGCCTGGGAAATCCCATGGACAGAGGAGCCTGGTGGGCTACAGTCCATGGTGTCGCAGAGTCAAACATGACTGAACAACTGAGCACGCATGTGGGAGGTGGGTGCTGGGGGAGGAAGAGGACAGAGACGGGTGAGTGTCAAGGGCAGGAGGGCGCCACCTGGGGCTCCAGGCTCAGCCCGCCTGCCTTCCTCATGCTCACATGCTCACTGGCCCGTGCGCCCACGCTGCAGACCCCATGGCAGTCAAACTGGAGAACTTCCCCATCCATGCCATCACCGGGGTGCTCAAGCAGTGGCTGCGGGAGCTGCCCGAGCCCCTCATGACCTTCGCCCAGTATGGTGATTTCCTCCGTGCCGTCGGTGAGTCCCCGCCACTGTGGCGAAGGTGGGCAGCTGGTCGAGGTCCAGTGGTTGAGACTCCGCCTTTCCAATGCAGGGGGCACAGGTTTGATCCCTGGTCAGGGAAGTTCCACATACTACAGGATGTGGCCGAAAATAAATACACAGAAAAAAAGAACAGTGCCCCTCACCACAGGGCAGTAAGGCCACGCCTCACCCACTGATACCCCACTGCTACTGTCGTGCTGGGCCAGAGGCCAGTCCTCGGCTGACCCCCAGGCCTCCCCCAGCTCCGTAGCCAGGTCCCCTTGGGCCATATTTGTTCTTGTTGCCCTCACTGCCTGAACTGCCAGCCTCTCCTCATGTGCCAGGCAAAGCCAGTCAGTCCCCACAGGGGCCCTGAGAGACAAGTGCAGCCCAGAATGACCCAGCTGGCCCCCAGTCGGGCAGCCAGGAGATGACCAAGCCTGGGTGGGAACCCAGCCATCCCTGGAAGCCCAGGCCAGGTCAGACAGGCCTCTAGCACATCTGTCTTCCTGCCAGAACCAGTCAGGGCTGGCTTCCTGCCAGGCCAGGGTAATTTTCTCCCCCTTGGCCCGTGTGAGGAGCAGCCTGCCACCTCACATCCACAATACATGCCCAGGTGGTTGTCACTGTCCCAAGACCCCAGGACAGGCAGCCGCAGGACCCCGAGTCCCTGAGGCACTGTTGGTGACTACCCTCTCCCGCCACAACCTCCTAGTGTGCAAGACCACCTGCCACAAGAAGTGCGTGCACAAGATTCAGACCTGCTCCGTCATGTGCTGGAAGAAGGTGAGCCTGCCGAGGCTGGGAACTTTCCAGAACACCCGAGGGAGGCCGTCCTGAGAAATGTGGGGGAAAGGCTGGTCATCAGGCTGGAGCGCAGAGCTGGCAGCGAGGGGCAGGTCCCATCAGCCCCCGAGGTCCCCTCCCCAAAGCTGGGGGCGGGCTTGTGTGTGCATCTCAGACCTCGGCCCCACTCCCCCGCCACCAGCGGCAGGGAGACCCCTCCCCTGCACACAGGGGAGGTGGGGTCCTCAGTGCTGCGCTGTGGCACTTCACTTAGAGACCCCTTGCCAGCAACCATCAAGAGACCCCCACAGCCCAGCACCTCTGGCAGGTCTGCAGGGGAGAATGAGGGGCAGGGAGGGACGGCGGCCACAGAGGAGGCCCAGGGGATGACAGGGGAGGCAGCCAGCCCAGGCCTGACCCGTCCCCACTGCCCATCACAGACCGAACCAGGCGCTGAGTCGGGCCACTTTGGCGTGTGCGTGGACAGCCTGACCAGCGACAAGGTCTCAGTGCCCATTGTGCTGGAGAAGCTTCTGGAACACGTGGAGATGCACGGCTTGTACACCGAGGGCCTCTACCGCAAGTCAGGTGCCGCCAACCGCACAAGGGAGCTCCGGCAGGCGCTGCAGACAGGTAGGTGCCGGAGGAGGGGATGGGCTTCCCCGGTGGCTCAGACAGTAAAGAATCAGCCTCTAGTGCAGGAGACCTGGGTTCCATGCCTGGGTCAGGAAGATGCCCTGGAGAAGGAAATGACAACCCACTCCAGTATGCTTGCCTGGGAAATCCCATGGACAGAGGAGCCTGGTGGGCTACAGTCCATGGTGTCGCAGAGTCAAACATGACTGAACAACTGAGCACGCATGTGGGAGGTGGGTGCTGGGGGAGGAAGAGGACAGAGACGGGTGAGTGTCAAGGGCAGGAGGGCGCCACCTGGGGCTCCAGGCTCAGCCCGCCTGCCTTCCTCATGCTCACATGCTCACTGGCCCGTGCGCCCACGCTGCAGACCCCATGGCAGTCAAACTGGAGAACTTCCCCATCCATGCCATCACCGGGGTGCTCAAGCAGTGGCTGCGGGAGCTGCCCGAGCCCCTCATGACCTTCGCCCAGTATGGTGATTTCCTCCGTGCCGTCGGTGAGTCCCCGCCACTGTGGCGAAGGTGGGCAGCTGGTCGAGGGCAGGGGTCAGAGGCTGAGCCTCTGCTACAGCCAGTCAGGGAGGCGGGACCCCCATCTCCCCAGGTGAGAAAACAAGGCCTTGACTGGGCCCAGGACTGCTCTATGGCCCTGCCTCCTTGCCACACACACACTGCCCCGGGCCCTACATGGTGGGAGGCTGCAAGCACCCTGGGGCCCATCGAGTGGGGGCTGTGGGTCGCTGACACCTGGGACCCTCCTAGAGCTCCCAGAGAAGCAGGAGCAGCTGGCTGCCATCTATGCTGTCCTGGAGCACCTGCCAGAAGCCAACCACAGTTCCCTGGAGCGGCTCATCTTCCACTTGGTCAAGCAAGTGCCCGTGCCCTAACTGTCTGGGGGGTGGGGTCCCAGCGAGAGCCCCGCCGTAGCATTCTCTGGGCTGGCGTGCCCTGGTGGCTCTCTGCCACGGCATGAGCCTATGTTGGGGGGTCCAGCTTTTTTGTGGACCTTTTTCTCCACCCTGCAGAAGCCAGCGTTTCTCACCTCCCACCTGCGGCAGCACTTTCCCCACAGTGACCCTCCAGCCTCTGGACTCTGGTCTGGGATCTCCCCGCAGCCACCCACTAACTGCCGGTTGCCTCACAGGGTGGCCCTGCTTGAGGATGTGAACCGCATGTCACCCAGCGCGCTAGCCATCATCTTCGCGCCGTGCCTCCTGCGATGCCCCGACAACTCAGACCCCCTGATCAGCATGAAGGATGTCCTCAAAATCACCACGTGAGTGCCAGGACTGGGCAGCCCCCACCCCCAACACACACCCAGAGCAACCCAGCCAGGGACCCCACAACTGAACAGGACAGCCTGCTCCAGAATCCTAGGATGGCCTAGCCTCGGCAGCGTGTAAATGTGCCTGCAGAGAAAAACCCAGAAGCATATACCCCATGGGACTTCACACTCCCAATTCAGGGGGCCCGGGTTCGATCCCTGGTCAGAGAACTAGATTCCGTGTACTGCAACTAAGACATAGTGCAACCAAACAGACACACAGACACATAGACACACACACACAGACACACACAGACAGACACACACACAGACACACACACACACACACACACACAGACACACACACACACACACCCCAGGAGTACTTCCCTGATTCCTCATTGGATACAGAATCCACCTGTAATGCAGGAGACGCAGGTTCAGTCCCTGGGTAGAGAAGGTCCCCTGGAGAAGGAAATGGCAACCCCCTCTAGTATTCTTGCCTGGAAAATGCCATGGACAGAGGAACCAGGCAGGCTATAGTCCATGGGGTTGGAAAGAGTCAGACATGACTTAGCAGCCGAACCACCACCACCACCACCCCAGGAGGTATCCTGAGCACTGGGGTCCTGCATGGACTTCATTTGCTCTCTCTACCTTTCCTTCTTTTCTTCTGAAGTCATGTAGAAAGTCATGACTTTCTACAGTCACACTAAACCCAAACTCCTGACAAAGGCGAGAAGTGTGCTGGCTGCTGTGATGGGCGAACAGGGCTCTTGCGACAGACGAGGCCAAGAAGCAGCTGGGCCTTGTGGGGGCATCCTGAGGCTGACACACATCCAGACCCAGGAGGAGGCCTGGCAGCATCTCCCCTCCAGCAGCAAGAGCATCACTCCTGAGCCTTTTTGAGGGTGAAAGCCCAAAAACCAGGGAGAAATCCCTCATCCCCAGTTCAGTGTGAAGGACAGATGGCGAACCCCACATTCCCATCCTCTGGGAACAGTGGGAACCGGCAGCAAAAAGGAGCAATTGTCTCAAGATTCCTTATTTCTACCAAATGATCTTCAAAATTCTCAGAAAGTTCTTCAGGAGGATGGACTTCCCTGACAGTCCAGTGGTTAAGACTCTAAGCTTCCAACACAAGGGGCTCAGGTTCGATCCCTGGTCAGGGAACTAGGATCTCACATGCTGCACAGTATGGCCAGAAAAAATCAAAATGAATGAAAGAGAAAGGACTCAGGTGGGCATCAGCAGACATCCATCACTAAGAAGATACTGTTTAGGCAGTAAGTTGTAAAAGTAAGAACTTGTCACCCAGGGTGGTGTCACGAGATGAACACAGGCAGGCCTGAGGGCTGTGCCTGAGTTCCCCCAGGCATAAACAGCAGCTGGCAGGCAGAGGGGAGAGCCCGCTGAGGCCTAACACTACGCAGCAGCCGTGTGTGTTGACAGATTGTCTTCCAGCCTGTTCCAGCACGTAACTTGGTACTGTTTTTATCTGTGATCGCGGCAATAGGAGACCTGAGTCAGGACTGCCTCTCCATCCAAACTGACCCCACCCCATCCCGCCCCACCCCCACCCTCCC
>SJYC01056853.1:0-27437 GCA_006408675.1 Madoqua kirkii
CCCTGCCCTGGTGTTGACCATTGCCCCGACCCACAACCATTCCAGGCTGGCCCTGACCACTGAGCAGAGGTGTCTTGGGTCACAACTGACTTGTAGAGCCCTCGGGGCCAGCTGCCTACAGCCCATGGGGTAAATGGCCCACATGGTACTCTACTTCCTCCTTCAAAGGAGGAGGCTTATTAAGACGGATTCAGGCTCAGAGAGGTGGGGTGAGGTGCACGAGATCACACAGCGAGTGAAGCAGGGCCACGCTGGGAGCCACAGCCTTGCCTGTGGCCCTGCCTGCTCTCTGGGTCTCTCTCTCAGCCACCATGCCCATCTTGGGCCAGCATCTCCCTAGATGTGGGGCCCTCACGTTGGCCCTCCCTGCCCCCATCCCGGGCCGGTAGCTGAGCAGCCTTCTCTACAGGTGCGTGGAGATGCTGATCAAAGAACAGATGAGGAAGTACAAAGTGAAGATGGTGGAGATCAACCAGCTGGAGGCTGCTGAGAGCATGGCTGTTCGAAGGCTTTCTCTCTCATGGCAGCACGGTTAGGGGCCGATTCCTCACCTCGGCCAAAAGACCACCATCCTAGACCAGCCTCAAGGTCGGCTGTTCCTCCCAGCAGTGGGGGAGAAACCTGTCACCTACTTGGTAGGGCTCTTGGTCATTCTTCAGCCACAACCCTAGGCCCCGCCCATAGGGAAACACCCATAGCTGAAGAGGCTTGGGGTGGGAGGGCGGATAGGAGGATACGGGGCCAGTCTCAGGCTCCTGTGGGAGGACCCTGTCCTTTCCCCATAGTCAGACATGCCTTATGCCCATGACTAACACTTGTACCCTGGTCGTGGCCCTGTGTGGTCACCCTCTCTTGTCTCTCTCCCAGCCATGGCCTTTCAAACTGGGGTTTTCGTCTCCCTATGAGGGGGTCCTGGTATGTACACCTACAGCCCGTCCTCCTCACATGTCTCCCGGCGCGGTGCATGCTGGGGTTCCTCTCGGCCCCTAGGGTCCTCTAGAATAGGTCGAGCGTGTCCTAACTTCCGAAAGTGCATGCTGGGGGAACTTCATTGCCTGCTGATCACCTGTGCTGAAGACAACTAATCAGCCAAGTACTGGCCATTGGGTTCCCGCATGATCCCCAGAGAAGCCTCACTAAGCCTAGGCTTCCATGTCAGAACTAACCTCCCCCGGAGCTGCTCATACCACCCTTTCCCCGTATGCAAGCACTGATCTCCCACCTACCCAGAGTGGCTGGCCAGACGTGCTGCATCTTTTTGCAGATTAAGAACCCCAAGGCCCGGGGGAGCAGCAGCAGTGGCCCAGAAGAGCTGGGGGTGCTGCAGGAGGAGGAAGCAGCCGGTGGCGATGAAGATCGGGAGAAGGAGATCCTAATCGAGCAGATCCAGTCCATCAAAGAGGAGAAGCAAGTGTCTCTCTGCCCTGTCTGGTCTCCGGCCACTGGCCCCTCTACTAGAGGGGGTCTGGCTGTTAGGAGGTTGACGGGCTAGGCTCAGCCTTGTGGTCCAGGGTCCATTTCTTGGGCCACTGCTGTCCTATAACACAGCCTAGGACTGTTTAAACCCCCGATTTGGCCATCATAGTGGTCCACGGGGAGAGGAGAGGCCACAGGGATGATGCCTGAACCTAAAGTTGGCCTCAGCTAGAGTGATCCAGCAGTTTATTATCCAGTCAGGGTGGAAGTATGAACAGAGATGCAGTTGACAAATTGCCAGGAGGTCGGGTGTAATCCGGGCCACCTGAGCATCCTGTTCTTAGGGATAGGCTGGGGCACTCCAGACAGAAGGGACAATGTGTGCTAAGGTCCTGAGACAGAAACTCCTCACTAGCTGAGTCACAGATGTCTGGTTCCCTCCAGTCTGAGCCTTTGCTCATATGAACTTCACTGAGCCAGGGGCATCTGGGGTGAGGTGTAGTTTGGGATGCCAGGGGGCAGAGAGTCCCATCAAGGAGCAGAATAACCTACTCTGTCCCCTATTGGCCTGGCACTTTTCCACGGGGCAGTCCTTCACTATGGAGCAGCCTTGGACACTGTGACCCCTTCATCCCCAGGGAGGACATCACATATCGGCTGCCAGAGCTGGACCCTCGGGGCTCCGACGAGGAGAACTTGGACTCAGAGACATCGGCCAGCACCGAGAGCCTGTTGGAAGAGCGGGCTGGGAGGGGGGCCTCGGAAGGTCAGTATTAAGGTAGCGTCTGCTTTCTTCCTTCCCGTGTCCACACCCAGCAGGCCCCCGGGCGAGGGTCCATCTGCTGGTCCTGAAGCTGCAGTAACCCTGCCATCTGTCTCTCAAAAGGGACCCCCGCGCCTGCTCTCCCCTGCCCCGGCGCGCCTACCCCGAGCCCCCTCCCCGAGGCGGCCGCCCCTCCTCGACGAAGGCCGTCATCCTTCATGACGGTCAGAATGAAGACCCCCCGGCGGACCCCGATCATGCCCACGGCCAACATCAAGCTTCCACCTGGCCTGCCCTCCTATCTCCCTGGCCGGGTGCCTGGTACCCAGGAAGCTGCCGCCGCAGTGAGGCGCCGAGAGCCGCCGGCCCGCCGCCCAGACCAAGTACACTCCGTGTATATCACACCAGGCACTCACCTGCCCACTCAGGGCCCTCAGGAGCCCCTGGACAAGGATGACCGGCCGCCTGGGGCCAAGCGGAGGTATTCGGATCCCCCAACCTACTGCCTGCCCTCTTCCTCGGGCCAGGCCAATGGCTGAGGGCCCTGAGCTGCCAGCATCCACACGTCCAAGGATGGCCCAGTCCCCGAGCTGGGCACCAGAGCTCCAGAGCCAGCATTCAGCGATCTGAGAAGGATCCAGAGTGGAAAGCTCCAAGAGTGACGTGAGGTGGGCACTGGCTCCAAGTGAGTTTAGGCGGGGAGAGGCCGGCTGAGGCCTGGCTACCCTTGCTGAGCCCCCACGTCACACAGAGGTGCCCGATCAGAGCACCGAATCATGGCGGGCAGCCCAGCATCTCCCAACTCCCCTTTTGTACGTTTTCAAGGTCACTGTTTCTTTGTGCATGGTTTACATAAGTTTAAACTGTAACAGCCTTAACAGAAGACCAAATTGTTTTTATATGTGTATGTACAAACTTTTATATTAATGCCCTGCATCTCCCTTATAACCTGGATGTGAGTCTTCAGAGCAAGCCCACACAGCCGCCAAGCTTCGGAGGCTCAGACCGACGCTCCAGGGGCCAAGGGCTAGGACTCTGCATGAGGGGTTTGGACACTTGTGGCCCCTGACTGCCCCGTACTGTGTCCTGGCCAGTGGCTATCTGGCCCATTCAGGGGAACAATGGAGCCTTTCATGGTGATCAAGACTGTTGGCTTGATCAGGCTGGTAGGCAGCCTCTGCTCCAGGCGCCACAGGCCTCACGTTATTCCAGGGATACTCAAATGTGGCCATCACTCCTCGGCCTGTTGTGCCCCAGACAGAGAAGACCACCTTGGCACTGCCCGCTCCATGTGGCAGAACAGGAGCCCGCAACTCAGGACCGTTCACGGGTGGGGAGGGCAAGGCCTGGGCTTGTATGTCTCTGCAAATCTACAGTGACAGTCTGGGCATCTGCACAGAGGGGGATTACCCTTTAGGCTCAGCCCACTCTCCCAACACCTGGACACACGGCGCCAGGTCTGGGACAGGAGACACCCACAGGCCATGTGAAATAAAGAAAAAGTGCCTAAGAGGTGTCTGCATGCAGTTCCTACTCAGACAGGCTCCAGGTTGGCGGGTGGGGGTCAAACATGCAGCCTCAGCCAAAACTGGTGATGGTGCAGGGCAAGGATTGAGCCCCTGTGTCTGGTAGGACTTCCATTGTTCCTCCAGCCAACTCCTGTTTTAATTTCACATAAGCGAGGTGGGCTTATTTTTTTGACCGTGCCATGCAGCTTATAGGATCCTACTTCCCTGACTAGGGATCAAACCCACACCCCCTACAGTGGAAGCTTGACCGGACCACCAGCGGAATCCCTGGAAATGCTTTTTATTGATCCAGAGAGCTGAGGAAGCAGGCAGCTCATGGCAGAGTCACGTGAAGTGAGGAGAGCCTGCTGTCCTGGGAGCTGCCTCCTGTCACACCTAGCCTCTCCCCAGCAGGGACTTAAATGTCAGCTAAAGGGGCCATCTGCCTTGGGGGGTGGGGAGTTGGTCGTGGGGGACCCACTAGAGCCTGAAGCAGCAGCACCACCACCATCACCACCAGTAGAAAAGCTCCCAGGTTGCAACCAGATCAGCAGTTGTAACCGGTTGGCAGATAGGTTTGTAGGTGTGGGAGAGTTAAGAGACCATGACAAACCTGAGTTTAAGTGACGCCTGCTGAAGAGTTGGCGGTCTAGTCCAAGGCCACACAGCTGGGATGGGGCGGCCTGGGATTCAGACGCTGCCCTGTCTAGCTCATGCATGTATGGCCGTGTGCTCAGTCATATCCGACTCTTTGCCACCCCATGGACTAGCCCACCAGGCTCCTCTGTCCATGGAATTTCCCAGGCAAGTATACTGGAGTGGGTTGCTATTTCCTTCCCCAGGGGATCTTCCTGACCCGGGGGTCGAACCCGCGGCTCCTGCACTGACAGGTGGATTCTTTATCACTGAGCCACTTGGGAAGCCCTGTCTGGCTCTATAGCCATTCCCCGGCCCCACCTCCTGCCCACCACCCCATCAATAACCTGAGTTTGAGTTTAGACTTATCCACGGTACTTACAGGGCACCAAGGCCCCTGATGTGACCTGAACACAGGTAACCTGAAGAATGGGGAGATAGTTGAGGGATGTATGCCAGGCCCCTGTGATATCCCCATCCTCACTCGGCAGGCCCACAGAAGGAGACTCGAACAAGGGGCCTTGATTTCTTGAGGATACGGGTGGGGTTCTGTCCACGGGGTCTGGGCGTTGTGAGTGACCCAGACACACCTCACGCTCCCAGGTTTAGCTCATGTCACTGCCAGACTAACCGTTTCCCAATAACGGAAACAGGTCCAGAAAAAGTTAAGAAACTCGCAAAAGGCTACAAACAGGAGGTGGGGTCAGGGTCAGGGCTGGGACCAGAAATTATATCCCCCAAGTCTTGAATTCCGAAGTCCCAGGTCAGGGCCTCTCCTCGTGAATTCAGAGAAGACTCCCTGGATGCAGAAGGGCTTACAGTGGTAAAAACTCAGGAAGGCGTGGAGAGAGGGGTAGGAATTTTGAGGGAGGGAGTGATGAGCACTTCACGCTTTGCATGTGGGTCTTCTGGCACGCGAGGACTTGATCCTTTCAACCTTTCAAGAAGGGTCAGACGCTCGCAGAATAAGCAAGCGATTCATCCCAGAGTAAATGCAAACGGGATGGTGTCTCGCATTGAAACGAGACATTAGAAGGCTGAGCGCCGAAGAATTGATGCTTTTTAAGTGTGGTGTTGGAGAAGACTCTTGAGAGTCCCTTGGACTGCAAGGAGATCCAACCAGTCCATTCTGAAGGAGATCAACCCTGAGATTTCTTTGGAAGGAATGATGCTAAAGCTGAAACTCCAGTACTCTGGCCACCTCATGCGAAGAGTTGACTCATTGGAAAAGACTCTGATGCTGGGAGGGATTGGGGGCAGGAGGAGAAGGGGACGACAGAGGATGAGATGGCTGGATGGCATCACTGACTCGATGGACGTTGAGTCTGAGTGAACTCCGGGAGATGGTGATGGACAGGGAGGCCTGGCGTGCTGCGATTCACGGGGTCGCAAAGAGTCGGACGCGACTGAGCGACTGAACTGAACTGAAACAAGAATGAGACAGCAAACAAACAGGGCACTTCCGGCCGGAAGGAGGCCACAGAAGGCACTTCCGCCATCTCTTAAGATGGCGCCGGCGGAAGGGGCGGAGTACCACTGGGTGGTGATGGCAGCGTCGAGGCTGGAGCTGAACCTGGTGCGGCTGCTGTGCCGCTGCGAGGCGATGGCAGCGGAGAAACGGGACCCAGACGAGTGGCGTCTAGAAAAGGTAGGGAATCCCGTGTTTCCTCGTAAACCCCGAATCCAGGAGAGTGGCCCCCGCAGCTAGAGGCCACCGGACTCGACTCCCCCGCTCCGCCAGCCAGCGTGGCCACGCCCCTTCCGGTTGATTCCAGCCACGTCCACCTGCTGCTCTCACGCCTTCTCCCTAAGGCTCAGCTGGTCCCTCCTCCTGATACTTGGCTCCTGCTGTTTCAACCCCGCCCCCATCCTGGCCTCGCCCCTTGTTGGCTCTGATGTGTCTGAGCAGGATGTAGGGGTAGGGGGAGGATTGAGCTGACACCCCACTTTTTGTCCCCAGTACGTGGGAGCTCTCGAGGACATGCTGCAGGCCCTGAAAGCACAGGCGAGGTGAGTGCAGGCGGCCACAAGTGGTTCAGAATTGAGTCTCCTACTGGAGACCAAGAACCCTGGTCTCCAGTTCCCGCTAAGAACCTCCCCTCAACTGGGCACCGGAGGCTTTCCTTTTCCTCTTCTCCCCTTCCAGCAAACCAGCTTCCGAGGTGCTCAATGAATATTCTCGGAAGGTAGATTTTCTGAAGGGAATGCTGCAGGCCGAGAAACTGGTAAGCAGAGGCACCTCTGCCTGGTCACCCTTCATGCTCACCTGGGGCCTGCCCCTCTGGTGACTGCTCCCTTCTCGCTTCTGCAGACCTCCTCCTCAGAGAAGGCACTAGCCAACCAGTTCCTGGCCCCTGGCCGAGTACCCACTACAGCCAGGGAACGGGTCCCCGCTACGAAGACAGTGCACCTGCAGTCACGGGCTCGGTACACCAGTGAGATGCGGAGTGAGCTGCTAGGCACGGTAGGGCTCCCTCCCTCGTCCCCAGGAAACTTCAGCTGGGGACAGGAATTTGTGCATGGAGGTGGCCGGAACAACACTGTACGGTGCAGGGGCTAGGATACCCAACAGACAGGACCTGGATCATCAGACAAGGCTTCCCAACAGACGGGCATCGTGGCCAGGGCTTTACTAGATGAATAAGAGTTCCCATGCAAGGCAAAAATGACACATCTACACTTAAAAGCCCCAGAGTTGGCCCGGAGCAAGGTTTGGCCCCGCCTCACCACACATCAGTGAGCTTTTTTCAGCTGTGAAATAGGATGACAGATACTTCTATGAGCACTTACTGTGGATCTGAAAAATACCCTTCAAAATATGAACCCTTGTTTTCAGTTTATAGATGAGGAAACTGAGTCTCAGAGGTCACAGGACTTGTCCAGGGTCCTGATTGAGGGTGGGGAGCTTCTGAAAGCAGAAAGGACAGGTCTGGGGGCATGGCATGGTGGGTGATTCTGTGCCTCTCCTTTTTCCCCACAGGACTCTAGTGAAGGTGAGACAGCATGAGCAGAACAGGACTCAAGGCCTGGGGACAGATACATATCCTTAGTGCCCCACATCCCTCGTGCCCAACCTGGCTCCCACAGGGTGTTCACAGCCCAGGGAAACTGTGCCCAGGGGCCTTCCCACACTTGACGGGGGTGTCAGGACAGGAAGGGGCCCTAGAGGAAACAGAGTTGGACACTCTCAGCCCAAGCAACTATGGCTGGCTAGAGGGAGGACCCGGGGCCGGGGGCCCCCGATGAGGAAGACTTCCTGCACCTGCTGTGCGACAGACAGAAGGGGAAATGGCATTGTGAGTAGCAGACACATCCCGGGCAATGGTCAGGAAGCTGGAAAACAGCAAACCAATTCTTCCTTTTTGCCTGCTTGGCTTGTTTTGCTTTCAGAGCCCGAAATGGATGTGAGGAAGAGAACGTGAGTATCTTCAGCCCTTGGGGAGCACTGCAGGGAGAGGGGAGTTGGACAAAGCTTGGTCCACTAAAGCGCAACAATGAGCATTTAAGCCACCAATTCAGGGGTTCCCCAGTGGCCCAGGCCCAGTATTTAGGACTGTATGCTTCCATTCCAAGGGCCCGATTCAATCCCTGGTTGGAGAAAAAGATTCTACAAGCTGAGCGGTGCAGCCAGTAATAATAATAAATTTTTTTAAAAAACTAATGAGCAGCCACTTCTGAGGATGCTTTCCCCAGAAGCCAAAGCGAAAAAGGAGATACAGCCCCAAGCAGGGCAGTAGCTGGAACTATAACCTCTAGGTCCCTTGAAAACATGTTGGTCTCTTCCCTCTTTCCCCCACCCCAATCTCACACCCACTGGTCTACCCACCCGTGGGGTCAGTGGGGCGTCAGGGCCCACACCAAGGGATGAGAAGCAGTCAGCAGCCGAGCTAGACTTCGTCCTGCAGCGACACCAGAACCTCCAGGAGAAGCTGGCAGAGGAGATGCTCGGCCTGGCCCGGAGCCTCAAGACCAACACACTGGCTGCCCAGAGTGTCATCAAGAAGGACAACCAGGTATGAGGACTCTGGGAACCCTAGAGCCTCTGGTTTGGGAATCGAAGAAGGCTTCCCAGAAGAAGGTCCCTATGGCTGGGACTTAGCTGGATGAATAGGAGTTTGGCAGAAGTAAAAAATGGCATTTCCAGAAGAGGCAACAGCACTAGCAAGGGCCAAGAGATACAGATTTACCCCAGTGCAGTAGGAAGAGGTGACACCTGGACCCAGTCCTGTTGACACTCCCCCTGCCTTGCCCACAGACCCTGTCACACTCACTCAAGATGGCCGACCAGAACCTGGAAAAGCTGAAGACAGAATCCGAGCGGCTGGAGCAGCACACACAGAAGTCGGTCAACTGGCTGCTCTGGGCCATGCTCATAGTCGTCTGCTTCATCTTCATCAGCATGATCCTCTTCATCCGCATCATGCCCAAACTCAAATAAAGACTCGGCCTGGCCTGTGTCACCTGTGCCCTCTCTGCCCTCCACCCTGCTCAGGGATGATGCCTTTTGGGGTTGGCAACGGGATGGGAAGGCCCTTGGAGCCCCATGAGAGCTACAGGGAGTACATGACCAGGGGAGGAAGGAGGTCAGGCGCTGGGGGAGGTGAGTCAGCAAGCCTGCCTCCCATTTCTGCCCCCCGCCTCCCCAGGTACCTACTTCCACTGGACAAGACAGGGCCCATAGAGGCCCCAAGAACTCCCAATCTGATGGAGTCAGAGCCAAACGCATTCCTGTGGAGTCAAGGTAAGGTCTGGAGGATTGAGGAGGAGTGGGCCCATGCCTGGAGGTCCGCCTGTAGGAAGGGTTGAAAAGTTGTCTCTTTGAGCTGTGACTGACGGCGGGATTCTTGGCCTCCGGATAAGATGCATTCGATCCAGAGTCAGTGACAAGGCTTGATCGCTCAGAACTTCTGTGTAATAAAGTTTCATTAAAGTATAGAAGAGAGAAAGTTTCTGACATAGACATCAGAAGGGGGCCAGAAAGAGTGCCCCCTTGCTATTTTTTAGCAAGAAGTTATATACCTATTAGCAAGCTGCTAATTAGAGCAAAGGAAATGTCTGAAAACTCACAGTGGCACCAGGCCCCTCACCCACAACATGCACTTTGAGATAACACTGGCACAAGGTGAGTCATCCCGGGCCATACAGTTGACATGGGGACTTCCTTGGTGGCCCAGTGGTTAAGATCCTATGCTTCCAATGCAGGGGGCCCAGGTTCAGTCCCTGGTCAGGAAACTAGATTCCACATGCCTCAACTAAGACCTCATGCGACCAAATAAATTAAAAAAAAAAAAAAAAATTGACATCAATCTTGAAGAAAGGTAGATTTCCAAGCAAATACATAGTTGCATTAACATAGCTTAAGAGAACATTTCTGTGAGCAAAACATACTGGTTTGTTGAGCCATTACCGGTTCTGAGTCTTAGGCAGAACCTACTTGATGAAAGACAAGAGTCTAAGGTAAGTACATAGTTCATTAACATAGCTTAAGAAAAACATTTCCATAAGAAAAACGCATTGGTTAGCTCAAGGTTTGAGAAAAGTTAATTTCAGGTGGAACCGGGTGTCCTCATGGCAACACAAAATTTTTAAAGAAACCTTTTAGTTTTGCATAAGGAAGGAAAAATGTCTGACACTTGCAACCTATTTCCTCCATTTGGGGACCCCTAGCCTTCCTGCCTATTACCCTCTCAGGTGTCAGTGCTGGGCTTTCCTTGAGATTGAAAGTGATAATTCAGAGACAAGGCTTAGCCCAGCCACAGCCGAAAATCTCAGGACATTGCAGATGCTTCACACAGTCATTCAGCAAACACAAGAAAATCAGTGGCAACCCTGCCCTGCCTAGGTCATAGTCTGGGTGGGCATTGGAGTTGGGACCCTGGAAGGGATCATGGATTATGAGTCCAGAGGAATTATGGGTCCTGGGTTCTGCTTATCCCCACTCCAGATGTCAAGAGCAAGTCTGTGAGAGGGGTGACTGAAGAAGCTTGATAAGGAAGGGTGGACAGAAGGTGCCTGTCCCAGACCATGGAGGCGTGAGCACTGTGGAACATGCATGGAGTTGTCCACGTGGGCCCCACCCCCAGTCCATCAGCATAGGTGTAAAACCACCAATAGCTTTTAAATTTCCGGTGGCAGTTTTTAAAGCTTTATGAAAGCTCTAGTGGCAACTTTTTAAAAATAGACCCTAGGAAGGAGGCTCATGCTTGTGACTCAGAGAGGGTTCAGTATTAAGAAGCATGTTAGCCATATTAATGCATCAAGAAGCAAAATCATAGAGTAAAATGGTACCTTGTACTGTTCACAGCATCCATTACGCAAAGTCTCAATTAAAAATAATGAGCATTTCCTCACTGAATGGAAAAATCTCAAGCCAAAGGCAGTGTTGAGTTTAATGGGCAAATACTAGAAGCTTTACTGTCAAAGTGAAGAAACTAAACTGAGGTGGAGTGGAGGGATACTTCCAGTCCACCCATCTCCTCCACTGATTTGATATTTTCTGGAGGTGCTAGTCAATGCAACTAGACAACAAAAAGAAATTGAGAGAAGTAAAATTACTCACAGATGATAACATTATTTGTCTATATAAAAAGATCCAAGCAAACTAAAACAGCTATTTCAGTAACAGAATTTAGTAAACCAACAAGAGGATTAGCGAATATTTAATTTCCTATATGCAAAATACAGAGTTGCAAAATATATTAGAAGATCCCATTTACAATAGTAACAGCAAAGATACACTATCTGGTTAAATTAACACCCTTAATATATAAAAAGCTCCTAAAAGCCAACAAGAAAAAAAAGATTTGTGGGAAATAAACAGGAAAACAAATATAAATGGTTTCTGAATTTTTTCACTCACCAGATTAGGCAAGATGTAAAATTTTGAAAGTACAGGTACAGGAAACTGTGATGCCATTGAGGTTGCAAGGGCTGTGGGAAAACCAGCTGATTAGAGCATTATTGGCACAAGCTCACTGAAAAACAGCTTGACAGTTGTTGCTGTTCAGTCGCTAAATTGTGTTCCGCTCTTTGCGACCCTATGGACTTCAGCACACCAGGCTCCTCTGTCCTCTACTATCTACCAGAGTTTGTTCAAAGTTATGTCCATCGAATCGGTGATGCTCTGTAACCATCTCATCCTCTGCCACCCTCTTTTGCCTTCAAACTTTCCCAGCTTCAGAGTCTTTTCCAAGTCAGTTCAATCTTTTTGACAATATCTTTCCAAATTAAAATACACAAGTCTCTTTCCCCGTGGATTCTGGAAAGTTTCACTTCTAGGAATTTATCCTACATAATCCTGCACAATTGGCCAAAGAAATGTGCCCTTGATTCTTTTTTCTATAGTATTGTCCGTAGTGATGAAGATTTGTCATTGATTTAGAATCTCTCCAAAAGGAGATATAATTAACTGTGGCCTCTGGGAATAAGGGTGGGTAAGAAATTCACTCTGCGCTACGCTTCTTTTCTATGTGAATTCTCTCAACATGCCTCCAGTGCTTACTAAAAGAACTATTTTAAAACTATAACCGATGAGTAAATAGATAAGTCGGTGCTGTTGTTTAGTCGTTAAATCGTGTTGGTCTCTTTGCGACCCCATGGAATGCACCACGCCAGGCTCCCCTGTCCTCCACTGTCTCCCGGAGTTTGCTCAGACTTCTGTCCATTGAATCGATGATGCTCTCTAACCATCTCATCCTCTGCCGAAAGTTCTCCAAATAAACTGAGGGTCAGAAAGGGTGAGTTACCGGCCCCAAACACAGCAGCTAGCTGTCTCCGTCAGTCTCACCGCCAGGGTGTGGGTCCACTTCCCGGTTCCCCCGGCCCGCCTCCTCACCGCCAGCCCCGCCCTATATATACCGAGGCCCCTCCCCTGGCCCGCAGAGCGACCCAGCCAGTGGACTCCAGCCTGTAGTTAAGGCACCACACGGACTTCTGGAGTGGACCTAGAGTCGGAGCCCCAAACGCTGGGACAGGTGACCCAGGCAGGAGTGGTTCGTGCGGCCCGTCACCGGACCGGAGATTCCCAAGCGTCTTCTCGGGGGCGCTGTCCGTGGGCTCCGCCTAGCCCTGCGGGAGAGATTGCGGGCCGCGCCGGGGTTACGCGAGCCAATCCTGGGCTGCGCGGTACGTAACGGATTGTTTGCATAGCGCTCTTCCGGGTACGCACCCGGCGGCGGGGTCTGGGGCTCTCTGAGGCCAATGGCGTGCGTCTATGCAAATGAGGGCGGAGATGGAGAAAGCGTAGCGGGTCAAAGAGTTGGCCGCTCCGGGAGCTGCTTCCCAGTAAGTCCTCCCACCGTCCCACCTCCAATCATGTCCCCCTGCTGTGTCCACAGTCCGCCCGCCGACCATCCCCGCCACGCGCGGGTCACGACTCTCCCCGCAAGACCCGCACGCAGGCTCGGGGACGCCGGAGCGGCGCCGCCCCCAAGCCGATGCCCACCCGAGAGCCCCCCCAGACCCATGGCTCCCGGGGGAACCTGCAGACCCGTCCGCCTGGCCCTGGTCCTCCGGTGAGTCTAAAAGGGAAGAGGGTTCCCAGGCCGAGCCCAGTCATAGGATTCATTTCCCCTGTTTAAGGGATGCCGGCTAACCTTCGTTAACTCCAAACCATGACTCCTGGCCTTCTGCAGCGGTTGGTGTCTAGAGGCCTCAAACCCAGCGCTCCCCCAACTGTGTACCAGCCCCATCCCAGAGGCCACAGGACAAAGCCCAAGAAGATTGTATTTGAGGATGAACTCCCCTCCCGGGCCCTCCCTGGCCCTAAGAAGTCTACTAGAGCCGTCTGTGAGAGACATATGCCTAGGCCCCACCCCGTGCCTGACTATGAGCTGTGAGTGGTTCCTAATTTCTTGGAACAGGGAAGGGGCACTGAGGTTGGGGCTTTGACAAGTGAATAAGAGTTTGGTGGTTTAGTTACCAAGTAGTGTCTAACTCTTAGGACCCCATGGACTGTAGCCTGCCAGGCTCCTCCGTCCATGGGATTCTCCAGGCAAGAATATTGGAGTGAGTTGCCATTTCCTTCTCCAGGGAATCTTCCTGACCCAGAAATCAAACCTGGGTCTCATGCAGATTCTTTACCAACTGAGCTACAAGGGAAGAGTAAGAGTTTACCAAATAGTAAAAAGAGAAGAAAGGCATTTGGGGCAGGGAGCCCAACAGAGACAAATAAAAGCAAATTACACTGATTGTGGAAAAGAGTTCTTTCCACTCATACTCTGACCCCCTTTCAACCTGTTAGTAAGTACCCACCAGTGAGCACTGCGAAGGATCGGAGCCGCTATGCTGCAGTGTTTCAGGACCAGTATCCAGAGTTCTTGGAGCTCCAGCAGGAGGTGGGCTCTGCACAGGCAAAGCTCCAGCAGCTGGAGGCCCTGCTGAACTCACTGCCCAGACCCCGAAGCCAGGTTAGCACCAGGTGGAAACCCTCACCCTACATCCCTTGCAAGTGGCCTAAGCCTGGTCTCTGGAAGCCCTCTGGGTTCAGATCTCTGGGCCTCTTCCTCCTCCAGGCTGGGCGGGCACCATATCACATGGGCCAAGGTCAGCCCTTGACAAGGTCCACCTTGCTGAACCTGTTTCCCCATCCCTCCTTGGGTCCTGTGCTCCCTGAGCACCCCCTTGCTTCTCCCCTGGCAGAAGGAGGCCCATGTCGCTGCCCGTGTCTGGAGGGAATTTGAGAAGAAGCAGATGGTGAGTTGTGCCTCTTGAGTCCTACAGCCTGGCCTTTGCACCCCTCCTCCACATACTCAGACTCCCATGAGGCTGGGCACTTGTGCCCAGTTTCATGGAAAGAAAACTAAGGTTCAGAAAGGAAAAGATGAAAGCAAGCTCAAGCAGCTTGAGAGGCATAGGCCAGACTGCCACAAAGACTTCCCTGGATCTCGCCCTGCTCAGGACCCCAGCTTCTTGGACAAGCAGGCTCGCTGCCATTACCTGAAGGGCAAACTAAGGCACCTCAAGACAGAGATCCAGAAATTCGACAACCAACGAGACAGTGAGGGCTCTGTGTACTTCTGAGTGTCCTGACAAATAGTGGGAACCATCAAAGTGGGGGGCCCTACCCTGCCCTTCCTTCTCTTCCCTCCTGATCTTTGCTGTTACTGTTGCCCCATCTTGAGTAGCCATGCCTGATTTTAAATGCCTTTGCCTTTGAGGCCTAGATCTGATGGCCCCTCTTCCAGCAAGCCTTCCCAGAACCTCCTGCAGGACCTCCATGGAGACCCCACATCCGAGTCCATCCCCTGGAAGCGGGTCCTGCTCTCCATTCCAGTGGAATAAACACTTATTAAATACCTACTGCCGCTTAAAACCCCTGATTTCACTCGTCACCAAAAAATTGTTCTTCCATTTTCCCAAGGAAAAAAAAAATAAGGATTGAGAAAGGGACTTGGCCAGGGTCTCTAGGTGGATTGTGAACCCCAGTCTGTCCAGGGGGCTCCCTGTCCTCCAAGAGTCTCAAATGGCCTCCAAGAGTCTCCAAGAGGAGGAAGCTGAGGGGTCAACCACTAGTGCCACTTCCTCAGCCAGGAGGGCCCCCTAATGTCCACCCCATGCCAGGTTCTGGGTAGCAGGGATGGAGCAAGGTAGGTCCAGGCTCCATGTGAAGCCCAGTGATGGTAGCCCAGGAGCTTTCTTTGAGCCTTGGACTCCCAGAGGACAGGGGCAGTTAGGCAGGCTGCAGGCAAGGAAGGTAGTGCCAGCCACTGGGTCAGAGAGGCCTCAGCCCCAGGATCGGGCCTCAAGGAACACATGGCCTCAGGAATTCCTGAGGGCCCAGTGTGACAGAGCAAGGAGACGGGGCTGGACCCCGACGGGTGTCCTGACAACCAGGGAGGCTCAAGATGTCTTCTTCCTGCAGAAGAGGGTTGGGTTTTGTAGAAGCTCAGCAATCTGGCCTGGACAAGCATCCAAGTCTCTGACGAACTGGAACCAGGACAGACACCATGGTCTTGGTCAGTCCACAGATGGTCCTGTGAATCTGAGAAACAGCACATTGTTGTCCAGCCCAGCTGGAGTGGACACTCACTTATGCACAGGACCTCTCAGAAAATACTTACCCAGGGCAGAAACCAGCCCAGCTGCCAGTGGGAAAGCTTCACTCCATTCCAACTTCAGTCCCCTTCTGGGGACAGGGCACACCCAAGAGACCTTCATTCATTCACTTCTATCTTCCCAGATGTCCTCTGAGATGGACATGGGGGAGACTAGGATTCCAATGGGGAACATATTGAAGGCCTGAGGCTAAGCCCTAGCCCAACCTACAGGATGAGACCCAGGTTCTTCCCTGTTTTCAAAGGAGCGTGTTTGATAAATTTGTCTTCACTTGACAAGCCTTCAGTCAGGGCCAAAAGGTGCCACCCACCACCACCATCTGGGCCCTTTCTACCCATCCCCTAGGCCACAGTCCTGCATAAATTCCATAGATGCATGTCTTTCCCACTACAGAACTGGGCCACAACCTTCTGAGGCCAGGATGGCAAGCCCCTTGGTGCCCTGCATCGCCCATATCACCTCAACTAAGTCCACATTTCACGGTCTGACCTTAGAGGTGTCCATCTTCTAAATGCCAGTTTCTAAAAGTTTTTTACATTACATGTAACAGAAAAAATTTAAACTGGCTCAGGCACAAAAGGGGAAGTCTGGGCTCATGGAACTGAAACACCCAAGGGTTTCAGATATGGCTTGATCCAGATATGGCTCCAAAGGTATCCTGCGAAATTGGTCTCCTTTTTGGCTCTGCTTTACCCTAATTTCCAATCCTGCCACTGAATCTCACTAGGCAGCTCTGGGCCACATTCCCTCCCTAAACCAGTCACTGTGGCCAGCTAAATGGAAGGCTCTATCTGGGCCGAGATCAAGTGACAGAACTCGCCCCAAACATTTCTCCCAAGAACACTGGGGCCCAGACACCATGATTAAGGGTTGACCAAAGAAAACAAAGGGACTTTCCTGCCAGTCCAGTGGTTAGGCCTTGGCATGGTCAGGGAACTAACAAATCATAAGCCATGTGGTGCAGCTAAAAAAGGAAAAACAATAAAGTACTTAGTCCAGGGTTTGTGTGCATGTTATGAGGCTCAATTTCATAGGCCAGAATCTAAATTCAAATCTGAGCCATCTGCTCAGCCCAACTCCTACAAACCCATTGGCTGACCTCTGGCCTCCCCTTCCAGCCTGTTTCCGCACAAAACTATCCCACACAAACAAATTTTAAAAAACCAGCAAGTAGGGCTGTTGTTAGGTTGTAGGTGTTCCAGCTGGGCTGGCAGTGGGTCCCCATGGTAGGGTGCCTTCTATGTCACCCCTCCCCCAACTAAGATGATGGAGACTGTGCAGGTAGGAAACTTATTTATTATTGGCCTTGATTCATCCATCATGTAGTGTCCAACGTGGATTACGTGTCCAGAGGATTAGTCTGGCACCATCATCCCTGCCTGGCTGCAGCTGCCCCTCCAGTCCAGACGCCAGGACTTTGTCTATCACACCAGAGAAGTCACACCCGGACGAGTTCATTCTTGGGGTACCAAGGGACAAGGCTGTCCTGGGACTGGACCCTCTGTCTCGCCCCTCATCTTCATCAGGGTTTCTGGGGAAGACTTGACTGGAGTCTAGACAAATCAGTCTCTTTTTGGTTTCATGATCATTTAGAAAACAGAAAAGACAAACATTTCACAGTCTTTAAAAAATAGGAGTCTGAGGAGGGAAGCCAGGGTCCTCTGTCCAGGGGAGGCCACCCCCCGCCCCCACCAGAGGCCTGAGCATCCGCGTCCCTTGAGGTCTGCAGACCTGGCCCTGTCTGGTCACTGGCCTGAGCCATAGGGCCAGTTGAAGGTACTTCCTGACAGCAGCATGTCTCGGATCAGCGTCTCGATGGGCGTCTTGCCCACTAGGCGCATGAAGAACAGCTGGGAGATGAGGGAGGCCGGGACGGCTCGCAAGGCAGGGAGCCGCAGCAGCAGGCGCCCAAAGCGCTGAGGCTGCGATGGGTACTGGGCCCGCACGTACTCGGTGAGGGCCACCTGCGCCTTCTCCTGCAGGCTCTCCACATGCGCTGGGTCTGAGAGGCCGCAGGCATCTAAGGGACAAGGGCAAGGTCAGAAGAAGTGGCAGGAGGACACAGGACCCCAGGGCTGACCGGGGCTGGGGGAAACCACTCAGGGCTGTTGGTACAGAGGAGGGCACTCAAGGGATGGGAGATGGAGCCTAGGGCACAAATGGGGGTGTCTAATAATCTAAGGCAGTGTTGGTCCCCAAGAGATATTAAGGTGGCCTCATCTGATGATGACACGGAGTGCAGGTAGTGATGTCTCAAGGGTGGAAGGGCCCTGACTAAGGCATTTAACAGGGAGACAAGTTCTAATCAAGCTTAAGGAGGAAGGAATTCCCTGGGGGTCCAGTGGTTAAGACTGCACTTCCACTGCAGGGGCTGCGGGTTCAGTCTCTGTTGGGGAAGTTCTGCATGCCAGGAGGGGAGGCTGAAAACACCCCAAACAAGAAGCTCAAGGCCAAGAGGGGCCTGGCAAGGGGACTTGGGAAGAAAAGCAAAGCCTAGAGAGGGTATTCAGACATACTAAATAGACATGCCTTGTGAGTGAAGGTGACAGGTGAGAGCCCTATGAATGTCAGGGCAGAGAAAATGTCCTGGGTAAGTAAAGAGGGGCAAAGCCATATTATTGGATAAAAGCCACCTCCCAGAGCAGCCTGGGTCTGGCTCCCGCATCCTTGGTTCCAGGAGACACGTAGTGGGACCTCCTTGCAAAGTGCAGAGTCGGCTATGCAAGCACTCCCACCACAAGAAAGCAGGGCTTTGGCGGCAGGAGGGTTACTGAGGACGAAGGAACGAAGATGCCTCCGCCCCTTGGTGGGAGGGGCTTCAAGCCACACCCCCTACCCGATCCAGCTCTGCGGCAGGTGGCCTCCCCCAGGCGCAGGTTAGGAGCCCTGGGTCAGTGGTCTAGGGTCCTAGGAATTAAGGAGCGAAGGGCTCAGGAGAGCCCAGAACCAGGTATCAGAGCACCCCTGCCTTTCATAAGTGGAAGCAATCCTCCATAAGTGGTCAGTAACAAGAGGAGCATCCTGATTTGGCAGATGAGAGTCACAGCGTTTAGGGAGAACAGAAATCAGTAAGTGACGGACAGAGCCAAATGGGCAGACCTCCCCTCCCACGGGCCCCCACCTGTCATTCTGCCGTCAGTGCCCACTGAGCACGATGAACACCTTGATGAGGGGGTGAAGGCCTCTGAGAATCAAGGGGGGAGGCTGTGGGGCCTTAAGACATGCAGCCGTGGGGGATCAAAGTTCTTGGGAAGGCCTGAGATCAGGGAGAGGGGTCATCACGGTGTCAAACTGCCTGCATCGCCTGCCCCACTGTCCCCCAACAGCGCTAAAGGTGCATGCAGGGACGCAAGTCTGGCTAGGAAGTGGAGGACTAAGGGATCAGGGTCAGGAGCTAGGTCTCTCTCCTCCCCACCAAGCCCCTCCCAAGGCCAGAGCCCCCCCATTCCAGGGCGTCTCACCAGGTGTGAAGAGCGCGATGGCCTTGAGGCAGCCATACTCCGCGGAGTCGACCTGCAAACGGCCCAGTTTGTCCACCTGTTCCTGGAAGGCGCGCACCTGGTCCATGAAGGCCACGGCACGCTCGGCGGCCATGGGCGCGGCATGCAGGCCGGCTGCGGCCAGCAGCGGCGCCGTGTGCAGGGGCAGTGCTGCCTGCGCCGCGTTCAGCACGAAGAGCTCGCTCCAGCTGAGGCGCAGCAGCGCCACCTGGTCGGCCACCGGCAGCTCCGGGAAGAAGGGCGCGTGGCGCGCCCACTCCACGGTGCTGAAGAGCAGCCGCGCCGCCAGCTCACACACATTGTCGATGCCCAGCACCGCGCCCGCCGCGCCGCTCCCGGCTCCGAAAGCGCCCGCGGCTCCTGCACCGAAGCGTCCGGCCGCCGCGGGGTAGGGCTCGGCACGCAGCAGCTGTGCGATCAGCTCTGACACCGGCTGCCCCGGGAAGAGGTCTCCGCCGGCCACGGCCAGCGCAGAGCCAGGAGGGCTGCCCGAGGAGGCTGCCACAGTGCCGGGTAGCGAGTGCGGAATTCGGCCGCGCTGCACCGCTGTGAAGGGGAGATAGAGCCGAGGGGGTGGGGAGGAGGAGAAGGGGCAAGGAGATTGCCAGCCCGCAAGAAATGCGGAAGGTACAGGAGAGGGAGGAGGGGAGAGGGGACAGGGGAGGTGGGCAAGAATTAGGAGATGGAGAGTGAGGACATGGGGAAACCAGAGAAGGGAGAGGAGTGTGAGGAAGGGGGGAGGAATTAGGGGGAAAGTGGGTACCCCGCGTCATGGGGTGGGGCAAGTAGGGAAGAAGAAAGGTTGGAATAAAATTATTAGAGGGTTACTCATTCCTTCTGCTCCAAGTCCCCCAACTCAGCCTTTCCCTGAACCCTCAATCCCTACCTCATGGGCACAATGCTTGTTGGGAGGCCAGAGGCCAAGGTCTTGCAGGCCCCACCTTGCTCCACCCTGTGCCCTCGCCTGAGGTCATGTCCAGCCACCATCAGACTACTTTCAGAGAAGGAAGTTGGGGTGGGGGGACAATCTCAGGTGGAAATGGGACCACTGAGTGAGGCCTAATTTAATTCACACATACCCGCCTCCCTCTCTTCTGGAGTGTGTGAGCTCCCCTCTGCAACCATCGAAGTCAGACCTGTCAATCATGTCCTCATCTGTCAATCATAGGCGTCTAAGAGCTGATAATGGGTCTAGTGGGGGCAAGTACCTTCCTAGGACAAGGGCACGTAGCCAGCCCACCCCTCAAACAAGTGATCAGCAGGGGCTGGCACTGATATCTCCTATGGAAGTAGGATATTTCTCTACCTCCCAGCTCCACCCTCCAGGTCATGGCCCCCTAGAGCAGGTCTCATCTGCCTGGGCCTCTGCAGTGACCTCAGTGTTAAGAATGAAATCCTGGTCAATAGCAAAAAGTCGCTGTTAGCAAAAAGTAGTGTTAGTCACTCAGTCATGTCCGACTCCTTGCAATCCCACAGACTATAGGCCGTAAGGATCCTCTGTCCATGGGATCCTCCATACAAGAATCCTGGGGTGGGTAGCCATTCCCTTCTTCAGGGGATCCTGACCCAGGGATTGAACCTGGTCAGCAGCAGGTGCTCAGTAAACATGAGATTCCATCAGTAGCTTTGCCTGTGATGGGGAAGGACCAATTGCTGGCCTTGGCCAGTGCCCCCAGGGATCAGGTAAGTGATAAGAGGAAAGCTGAGGTGCAAGGAGGAAGGGTGGCTGCATGCCAGCCTGGCCTATGCCACAGTAGGCGGGGTAGAGGGGCTGACTGGGCTGGGTGCCTGGCAGAGACTAATTAACGAGCTTTAATGAGGTGGCATGCCCAGTCGCATCACCTCCATGAACTTCTGGTCAACCCACCATGGAGCAGAGTGGGAGAGGGATGCAAGTGGGAGCTGAGGGCTAGCAGAGCTGATCAGGGAAGCAGGGTTCAAGCCTTATCCCCTGTGATTTGAAGTCTCAGGAGCCTCTGTCTGTAAACGGGTGTAGCTGGGTTGAGGGCCGACAATGAATCCCAATTAACCTCAGGCTCACTTGGTTCTAAAGCCCACTGCCATCATTCATCCATCACCCAGCCACCTCAGAGTCTTTGCATTTGCTGTTTCTGCTTCCTGAGAACCCCTTCCCCAGCTCTTCCTCCCCATTAAGCCCAGACTGTGGGTTCAAATCCCAACCACAATTAGATTGCTCTCTGTACTCTTTCCCCACCCATAAAAGTATGCAGTTGATAATAATCATGATGATGATAACACAAATTACTAAATTAAATGAGAATGTATCTAACTGGCTTGGAATAGCTTTTGGCACATGAAAATGAAAGTGAAAATGAAAGTCACTAAGTCGTGTGCGACTCTTTGGGACCCCATGGACTGTGGTCCATGGATTTCTCCAGGCCAGAATAACTGAAGTGGGTAGCCTTTCCCTTCTCCAGGGGATCTTCCCAACTCAGGGATCAAACCCAGGTCTCCCACATTGCAGGCAGATTCTCTACCAGCTGAGCCACAAGGGAAGCCCAAGAATACTAGAGTGGATAGCCTAACCCTTCTCCAGCAGATATTCCCAACCCAGGAATCAAACCGGGGTCTCATGGTAAGAGCTAAATGGATAGTAACTCAAGCCAAGAAACATTAAGCACCTTCTGTCTTAGAACCTGGTGTAGGCCCTGGGGATGCATCAGAAAACAAGACAGACAAAAGTTTCTGACCTTGAGGAGCAGACATTCTGATGGAGGAGGAAGCAAATTATAAAGCAAGATAGATGGCCCGATTACAGGGGATGCAAAGGGTAATCAGGAGGGCTTCTCAGAGGAGGTGGTGTTTCAGCAAATCTTAAAAGAAGGTGAGGGAGGAAGCCATGTAGGTGTCTGGGGGAGGTGTTCCAGACAGAGGGAACCAGCTGTGCAAAGGCCAAGAGATAGGGCTGTGTTCGGTCACGACCTGAGATTTATTATTTCCATCTTGAGACTTTGAAGATCTGAAGCCTGGATTTGATGTGGATTTTAGGTCAAATTCATGAGTGGAGACAAAATCCAGGTTGCAGGGATGGGGGTATGGGCAGTCACCCCCAACTTCACATGACCAAAGAGAGTGATCAGATGATCTTAAGAGAGAGACTCTGGGCAGCTGTTCCCAGCTTCTTTCACAGAGGCTCAGCAGAGAAGAAACCAGCAGTAGAGGAGAGACTCAGCTTTTAGACACAGAGAAGAACTGCCAGCCTGGCTCGTAAGAGTCCAGGCAGAGACACGAAGTCCAGCCTTGGGGCTGACATTGAAATGGGCCGGATTCTGCTCCCTAGCCCAATGCTTCATGTAGAAGTCTACAGGTTCCACTTGAATTCTAAGAGTGATCGGTGGAGTTCTAGACCTAGCTGCCCTGCATAGATCCACCCAAGTCCCCAGGGCAAGGACTAGAGGCCGGGCCTCCCTCTAAGCTCCCAGCATCCCCGGTCAGGCGGAAGGGTGAGCTGCCCTTTGCCTTAGTCGGGTGAGTTCCTGCCTTGGGCAAACACAAGGCAGAGGGTGGAGGGAAAGCAAATCAAAAAAAAAAAGTACATCATTGTTCAGAAAGTGGTGGCCAGGATAGAGGGCAGAGGGTTACCCGGGTTAACTTCAGGTTCCCTGCCCCTGAGGCAAGGCTGGGAGAGGTGGTGGGGAGAAAGGTTCTAACATGGGCCAGAGTGGGGGAGCCCCTTACAGCCCAGTTCTGCCTCAGCCACCAGGAAGCATGGATAATTGGATTCCTCCAGCCCAGGGCCAGATCCAGGCCCACGGGATCTCAGGATCGGTGGTAACGAGGTTAGCAGGCGCCAGACCCTGCCCTCCATGGCTCCCAGACCCCAAGAGAGGGAGCAAAGGGCAGGCCGCTTGTTCACCCCTTGCCCGCCCCACCCCAGCGGGTACTCACCTTCCTTCCTCATGCCCACCCGGAAGCACTTCTTGAGGCGGCAGTATGGCACTGGTTTCGGTGATGCTGGTCGATCTGGCAGTCACGGTTGGACCTGTGGGCATGTAGAGGTCACCAAGGGGGTCACCGTGACGCCTACATTCTGGCCTGGGAGCCACCTTGTGAGATGTCCTAGAAAGCTGCACCTGGGAACCACCAGGACCACCCCCCATCCCTACCAACAACCTAGGCTGGGCAGATGACCCCAAACTGGCACAGAGGTTAAGCCTGCAGGTGTGCAAAGAGGAAAGGACAATTTGGGGGAGTGGAGACTGATGAAGAGCAGTCTGTGGCAAAGTGAATTAGCATGCCAGGGAGGGTTATGTTGGAACTAGGTTGTGAAGGACGAATACAAGTTCCCCAGGTGACCAGAGGCAGTTCCTGGCAGAATGCCAATGACAGCCAAAAGTTTTCCAGTTACATTTTCCTTGGTCCTTGTCAGGCCAGGGGACAGGGTCTTTGTCCCAGGGCACTATGAGAGCAGAGAAGGAACATGGTCACCAAGAAAGACTCTGTGAGTTGACTAAGAGATGAGAACCCAGACCAGTCCTCTATGGGGCCACAGCACCATGGGGCCCAACATTACTGCCTGACACAAGGGCACCATCAATGTATGAACAAACGAATGAATGAACTCCTGTACCCCTCGGAGGTGTCAAACCCCTTCTCGAGAAAGACCATCCAACACCTAACTGAGCCCAAGAAGCTTCCTCCAGGTGGTCCTCGGGGATTGCTGGTACCTCTTTCAGGGATGGGACATGTGGCCCCGCCCTCTGAAGCAACAGTTCCGAGTTCCGTCCAAGGTCAGTCACAAGTTGGAAGGTTCGGGCCTTTTGTTCTTCCTATGTCCCCAGCGCCCTTTTTCCCCTTGGCCCCTGCTCTATGTTCCCTCCATATCTCTCTCCTCTGAGCCTTTTGAGGCCCACACCAAGGGCTGGAGTCCCAGCTGGGCACCAATCGGGTACTCAGAGCTAGTCACAAAGTGAGACAAACGCTTAATGAAGTTAAAAAGTCAAACACATCTTAGCTGGGACACCCAAGGCCTGACCCTTGGGCAGCCACTTCTCCACGGAGCCTTGGTTTCCTCATCTGGAATTGGGAGGCCAGAGGCCAATTCTATATGGGATGCACTCATTGTGGAGAAAATTGGGAGTGTGGGTGTAGGGGGGGCTGTCAAGACGGGCCCCACCTGGGAGTCTCAGTGGCCAGTTTTGGAGAGGTGAGGCTCCAGAGGGCCTCTGCATCCTGCAGCACCAGCCTCCGAGCCCCCAGGAAGAGGCCCTACTAGGGCAAAGGGAGCTCAGGCAGAACCAGAACAAAGCCAGGCAGGCAGGCAGTGGGAGGGTCCTGGGCAGCCGGGTGGAAACAGCCAGGCCTGGGGCAGGCAGGCAGGGGCCTGGCTCGGGTACGCGAGACTTCAGGGGAGGCCCTGAACCTTCTGCCTCAACTTTCCCACTTGTAGAGTCAGGAGAGATCTTCTGTCCCTCCAGAGGGGGAAACAGTAAGTTCTACCTGTTATCCCACCTAAACAGCACATGCTTTGCCAGACCCCACAGTCCAACTCTGCCTTCTCCTTGGGCTTCTGGCTTTCAGTCCAATTTGAGCATTGCCCTCTTTTGCTCACACACCTTTTTCCATGGTTCCCCATTACTTTCACTCCAGAATTTCTGACCCACTTGGCTCTAACTTCTCTCACGTCTGGGTGGTCTCACATTACATCACTGATCCCCAATCCTGCCACTGAGTATTTGCTGGAGCCACACTCTCTGCAAGAGTGCCCTTCACTTCTACCTGCTAAACCCCTCATGTTTCAAGGTCCACCTCCTGTGGCCTTCCTCTCTGACCCTCAGGCAGAGCTCCTTGTTCCTCCTGGGACCCCAGACCATCCCTCCCTCTGGCCCAACCCAGATCCCACAGACTGGGACACCTGTGTCTCACTATCTCCCTCAAACTGGGAGAAGGCTGGGCTTGGAACTGGGGTCTTTTCTAGGGTGCTGGCATCAAACCACCCACGTTAGGGCCTGAGGGGTCTTTGTTGATTGAACCTGAGGCCAGAGAGAAGCAGTGACTTCTCCTGGTCACACAACACAGACCTTCTGAAGAACCTGCCAGTGCCAAACCAGGCCCCTCTCCCTGGCCTTCGTGCTCCCACTCTAAGGGGGCCTCTGGGACCCCCAAACCACCTGGGCCCCTCCTCTGCCCTCCCTAAAGACCCAGCCAGAGAGCACACAGTTATTCCAGCAGCAAGAATGAGGCCAAAGTCTGGTGGCCCAGTTAGCATTGGAGGAGGGAGTAAGTCAACTCCGCGCCATACAGAGCCGCCCCCAACAGGCCAGATCTGGGGCCAAATTCCTGCTTCAGGTACCAGGACCCCACCCAGTGGCCCTGCCAATAAGCCCTCCATCAGGAGCTCTGCCTGGGGAGGTCCTGACCCAGACTTGCCTGACCCCCCCGCCCCTTTCCCAACCCCACAGTTCCCTTGCTAAGCCCCAAGTGGGCAGGGTCTCTCCCTGGGTGACCCAGGGCAGGTGCCAAGAGCTTTCTGGGCCTTAGTTTTGCCCTTGTGGAAAATGGGACCCTCCAAACAGGCTCTGCAGAGCCCAAGCATGTTCCTGGAAGGTGCAGAGCAGGGCTTTGTCAACAGAAGAAAGGGGGACTCAGCAAAAAGTGATGGGAAAGGCGGGGTCCTGGACTGGACACCCAGTGCCAGCAGTTTCTCCCCTAGACCTAATGCCCCATCGGGAACCAGAAAAGCTAGCCAGGTCACGGCCGGCCAGTGCGGACTGCAACCTAGGACAGCCTAGGGCTGCTTCTTGGAAACATTCATCCCCACCCAGTCTCAGAACCGACAAAAGTTTCAGGGATTTTCCAGGATCCCAGTTCTGCACCTACTCCTAGCTAGGGGGGCGTAGAGGAGGGTGCGGGGCTGGAGCAGCCAAGATGCGGTCAAATCCAGTCGCCACCTCGGACCTCTCGCAGCAGTTTCCGGTGACCCAGGGCCCAGAGAGTGCCCAGGGGGTTCCCCCTGACGGGCAGCCCAACCCCCACAGCAGAAGAGCCCCCACGCCCCCGCCCCACGCGAAGGAAGCCGCCCTCTGCCACCTAGTTTCGCTCCAGCCGCCGCCTCAGTAGTCAGGGCGACTTTGGAAGTGATATTTGACCCCAAGGGCGCGCCGTATCGATCCGCGCGGCCGCAGACAATGGCCCCCGGACGCTGTGAGCTCCACAGTCCAAGTTCCACGTTCGATCCCCACCCGGTCCTCGGCGCGCCGAGATTCCCAAGGGAAGGGATGCCCTGGGATTAGGCACCCAACCCCTGACAGCACCCCAACCCCTCGCCGCTAAGAGCTGACCCCTCTCCGGAGGAAAGACAGGGAGGGAGGAGGAGCGAGTTACTGGGGCGGAAGCCGCCAGGGACCACCTGATGGGGGGGGGACCTGCACCGAAACAGCGCCGACTGTATACACAATCCCAGGAATGTGATGGAGAGGGGGCGAGGGACCTGTGCCCCGATCTCTGACGAGAAGTAGAGACCCAGGGAAGGTCAGCGCTAGGCCCAAGGTGACCGAGCAGGTCAGAGGCCCGGCCCGGGTGCCGGCGGCGGTGCGCTGAGAGGGGCTCACCGGCAGGTGTAGCTGAGGTTGCGGCGGATGCTCCGCTTGAAGAAGCTCTTGCAGCCCTCGCAGGTGAAGACGCCGTAGTGCTTGCCGCTCGACTTGTCCCCGCACACCACGCAGTCCACCTGCAGCCCCGGCCGCTCCTCGTCGCCTGGCTCAGCGTCGCTGGCGGCACCGGGGGGTGAGGCCGAGTCTTCCTCCGCCGCGCGCGGGTAGCCGCCCGCCTTGTCCACGCCATTCGTGTCGCCGCCGCCCCCGGGGCCGCCCCAGCCGCCGGTCACCATGGCCATAGCCCCCGGGCAGCGGGGCCGGGGCGCCCCCTCCGCGTTTCTCCCTCGGGGCACCCCTCTCGGCCCGGGTAACCCTAACTGGCGCGCATCCGGTCGCGGTGCGCGGGGGTCACCCGGTTGCACCCCCAAAAAAGTTTTGCAGCAACTTCCTGCGGCCGGTCCGCGCGCCCGGGCGGAACTGGTCGGGCCGGTTCCAGGTCAACTTTCCCACGCGTGCGCGGGGCCGGGCCCCGGACCGGGGGGGCGCGCTAGAGGTGCTGGCCAGGGGCCCCGGGGACTCGCGCCCCGCCGCCCTGGGGCCCCGGCGGGGGAGCTCGGGCCATGGCCCGGCCCAGGCAGCGCAGGGGGTGCCCTCTGGCCTGGCCGCCGCTCGGCCAAGGGCTGTGGCCAACTTAGCGGGCTGCCATCCGAGCGCGGGAGGCCGGGGGGAAAGTTTGGCCGCAAGTTGCGCGGCCGCCCGCGGCGGGGGGGAGGGGCGGCGGGCGTGCGCCGGGGCCGGTCACCGCACCCCCTGAGTCTTCCAGGGACCCCGGCGGCCGCTCGGGGCCTGTAGGACCGCGGGCCGGCGCTTCCCGAGCTGCTGCCCCCGCTGCGGCCGCGCCCGCCCGGCCTGGGCCTGTGCCTGAGCCGGAGCCTCGCTCTCGCCGCCGACCCCGCGCGCCGGCCTCGCGCTGCGGCCGGTTTGACACACAACGTTCCATTCG
>SJYC01056855.1:0-127379 GCA_006408675.1 Madoqua kirkii
ACTCGGGGCTAAGGTCACTCTTAGACTCAGGGAGGGAGACGGACAAGAGGGTCGCACAGTCAGGTCCTCTGCAGGGCTACGGGCGACCTTGCTCGCCTGTTTCTCTGCTTTCTGCAAAGCCTGCCACGGTCCGGAGATTGTGCTCATGGTTCGAAGGTCACCAGCCCCCAGCGCTGGCCCGAGGCTCTGGTGGATCCGGAGGACCAGGCTGAGTCTCGGCGGCTGCCTCGCGCCGACCTCAGGTCAGCCTTGCCCTGCCGGCGCGAGGCAGCCGCGCCGCGCACACACCTGCACAGGTGCTGCCTGGAACCCCGCTCGAACCTCACCCCCACCGGGCTGGGAATGAAAATCTATCTAATCCGCGTCTTGAATTTCAGCTACCACCCAGGAGGGGACAGCTGGCCACTAATCCGGGGCGTCTGTGTCGAGCCTAACACCCTTTCCCAACTCTGCCAGACTCTGCTGGAAGGGCAGGGGCGTGGCCTATGTAAATAAGATGCTAATCACTTGCCTGCTATTAATCTGACACTGGCACCTTCCAGAGCTCCCATCTCATGCAGGTGACACTGGCAACTTTTCAGACTGGCCAAGAGCCATCCAGACGCTCTAGGGCAGTGTACTTCTTTGCCCATAGTTAGCAAATCTGAGTTCCTCAACAACAGCTGTGTGATGCCCCTGAGATCTCACTTGCAGAGTTACTTCCATTTGCTCACCACCCTGAAGCCCTTTACCTTAGCTCCACACTCTTTGAATGCAAGTTCTAAGGCCACCTCTGATTCCCCTTTCCCCCTCCCTCCACTCAGGGAGTAAATGCCCTTCCAGCTAATATTTCACACGCTGAACTGTTCAGGCCTCAGTCTTCCTTCTGGGTTATGGGTATCTTTCTCTTGGGAATATCCTTCAGCCAAACCTAGCATTTCCTTGGGAAGCAAGTGGGCAGGGGAAAGTGTGCCCTGCCCCAGTGGACACCTTGATGGGCTTCTGGAGACAGATAAGGGTTGGAATTTCAGCTCTGGCTATGTAACCTCGCTGAACCCTGAATGCCCCCAGCCAGTCATGGGAATCTTGTCTCCACAGCCCAAGTTCCTTCTGACATGACCCTTCTGACATGTCTCTTCACATGCCACGTGGGGTCAGACCAACGATACCGAGTCTTTCTCAAATGCCAGCCCTCTCCCCATCAAACCCCAGACATTCAGGTATATCAGCCCTCATCACACAGAACATGCCTCCACATGCAAAGTCATGCCACATGACACAATGTCACTCCAGAACAGTTTATGATGTGACCTGTCACAACTATCTGGCACGTCCAGACATGGCCAGAGTAGGGCCTAGAGAAAGGTCTCCCCAGGCCGGGAAGGCAGGCAGGGAAGTCTGGACCTCTCCAGGGCCCTTGCGGTGGCTTCCAGCACTGCCAGCTCCTCTGCCTGGCGGGCTTTCATTAATGTCATCTGCTGCTCCAGCTTCCGCTGTTGCCCTTCCTGCTTCCGGTGGGCACCTCGGAAGGCCATGACCAAGGTGCTGAAGGGAGAAGGAGGCTGAGCCAGGAAACAGCCCCCCATTGCACCCAAGACAAGGGCTATGTACTCCCAGCCCCAGACAGGAAGTCTTTGAGACTGGGACTTCTGGGGGGTCCCAGCATCACTCAGCAGGGGCTGACACACATCAGGCACCAGAGGAGGTATGGAATGGATTGAACCTGCCCCCCCACCTTGCAGGGGGGAAGCTGTGGCTCAGAGAGAGCCAGGGATGCTTCTGAGGCTACACAGAGACCCACCTGTGAGCTTTGCATAAATCACTGTTCAGCTCAGTACTCTGAGCACGTCTGGCTCGTCCCTTCCGAGCCACCTCTTCTAGCTCTTCCCGCAGAGACTGCAGCTGTTCCTGCAGGCCCAGAGCCCTGGTACAAAGGTGGAAAGAGAGAGCTCACAGACACAGCCACTCCTGTCTGCCTTCCCCACTCCCACCCACCTGCCCAAGATGTTTCCATGTGAATACAACCGTACACTCAGTCCTCCACTGTACACAACACCCCAGTGGGCTCTCACATATTACCCCCACCCAGGCCACACACAGCCCAGCACAGCACCCAGGCACACACCGAGTGAGTGACGCTGACAGTTCTTGGGTCAGTTCTTCTGGGTGCTGCACTTTGCTCACTTGGCCTCCATCAGTACCCCTGCTGCCACCAGGGAGAGCAGGAGGACCCTGAGAGAGGCAGAAGGGAGGGCAGTGACATTGACCTAGGCTGAGAGTGTGTTCAGCCCAAGCTGGACACTGAAGTCATCACAGACTGTGGTGGCTACAGTCCCTGCTTTTACAGAGCCCTCAGTCTTATGAGATACCCCAATAAGGATACAGTTGTTCCCTAACAAGGGAAATAAATAATCTCATTTTCAGGCAGTTCACGGGACTTCCTAGAGGAGGTGACGTCTGAGCTCAGACCTGTAGGAAGTCAAGCACTTAGATAAAGAGGAAAGTGACTGGTGTTCCTGGCAGGGGCGTAGCACTTAGAAAGGCATGCAGGTAGAAGAGATGATTCAAAGGAGGGTTTCAGAAGCCTCTAAGGTTTTAAACCAGAGGATAGATAAGATTAGACAGTAGGGGCAAGAAGGAAAGCCTCAGGGAGTAAGCTGGAGCCAAAATTTAGGAAAATGTGAAGCATGACCTGGAGCTGTTGGAGTGGGCAATGGGGGAGTATGAATAGCCTGGGGGTGGGAAGTAGAAGGGACAGGTGTGAGTGGAAGACACTAAATCCCTTGGGGCTTATTGGGCTCAATACTCTCAAAGAAAGAAACTCCAAAGTACAAGCATGAACTTTCACATGCATTTTTACCATTCAACTCTTTTTTTTTTCTGGTGCAGAGATGGAAACTGAGGCTCAAAGGAGGCTAGGATTAACCAGGACCACATATCCAGTAGTATACTGCTGTCCCTACCGAGCCAGGCAGGGTCACTCACCTGGGACCACCCCTCTTCATCTCCACTGCTCCCACCTCCACTGCTGTCTCCACCACTGCTGTTGGCCCCGCCAGTCCGAAGCTGTGCCCGCTCCCAGCGCAGCTGCTCCAGCAGGAGCACATGGGCTGGGCCCTGGGCTCGGAGGGCAGCCTCCCGCAGTTCCAGAGCCCGCTTCTCCCGCCGCACCAGCTGTAGCTGCAGCATCAGGTCTGCCAGAGTCTCCTGAGAGACCAAGGAGATGGTAGAAAATATGCCTTGAAGGTCAACCGTTGAGAAAACTGAGCCTCTAGGAGATGCCCACTGAGGGCTGCTCAGGCAAGAATCTTAACCCTTACCTTGATCTTGCATGATAGGAAAAATCCTTCCATAAAAACTACAGCTGTAGCAATAGCCATTCAGAGAGAGCAAGTGTCTTAGACAAAGTCAAGTAGCAACTCAATGGTAGCATCTGGAGTTTCTCCAAATTCAGAACCTCAGCTCTTTCATGCATGTGATAGCTGCTTAGTCATGTCTGACTCTTTGGCAACCCCATGAATTGTAACCCGCCAGGCACCTCTGTCCATGGAATTTTCCAGGTAAGACTACTGGAGTGGGGTGCCATTCCCTTCTCCAGGGGATCTTTCCAACCCATGGATCGAACTCATGTCTCCTGCATTGGCAGGCGGATTCTTTACCACCTGAGTCACCAGAGAAGCCCCCAGCTCTTTCATGCCAGGTCACAGATTTCAAACAATATCCGGCAAAACTCTCCCTTACTACTTGGTCCCCTAATCGCATCTCACTCAGACTCAGCAAAGGATTTGGTCCCACCAGGAAAGACTGACACAGTGACCACAGCCCATGTGTACCCGTGTGGCCGCCAGGCCCTGCTGGATCTGCGTCTTCTCCATCCGGGGCAGGGCTGGGCCAGGCTGGGTCCCCAGAATGGCCTGCACCATGGCTTCTGCATGGGGCACGGTAGATATGGGCACCCAGGTGGAGCCAGGCTCAGGGGGAATCTTGACCAAAGCACGGCGTTCCTGGAGGCGCTGAACATAGCCCTGGAGCTGGGACGCCACCTCCTGTGATGTGGGCTTATCCACGCTGCTGCCTTCGGGACTACAGGAGACAGGAGAGGCCTGTGTGAACTCTGCTCAGCATGGCTACGCTCGCTTCATGGCGATCCTGGTGCGCTTTTTCATCTTCCGTCTTACTGACCATGATGGTTCCTTCCAAGGCCATCTGTGGTAGGCATGGTCAAACTAACACAGTGGGCACCATAACGTAAACCCAAACGGGCAACATCTGCCCGCTGATGATCATTCATCAGTGATGAATGATGAATGAATGCCACCATGCCAGTGGGCACAGTCACTCACACCATCACGAGGAAGCCATCACACCAACTCAACGAGCACCATTGCCAACCCTGTTGTGCAGCATTATGACAACCCCTATGGGTACCAGCATCATGCCAGCCCCATTAAGCACCATCATACCACCTGATCAGTGGATACCACTATCCATCTTCATGCCACCCCGGTGGGTCTATACCACCCCCAATGGCTGTAACCACCATGTCAACTTTGGTGAGTAGAAAACAGCCAGCTCCAGCAGGCCTAATGCCAACCTTAGGAGCCACGCCAGCCCCCAATATAGGGCCAGTTCTGGGAGCCCCATTCTGCAACCAGAGCCCCACTCACTGGCCCACCCAGTCCCCGGGGTTCCCAAGGGCACCTTGGATATGGATCCTGCAGAGTAACTCCATCCATGGCAGCCTTCTCTTGGACTAGGAGCCTCTGAGCTTCCTTCTCAGCTGCCTCCAAGTCATCCATGAAGGCTTCTTTTCCAGCTCCTGAGTCTGCCTCCCGGAGAGCGAGTAAGGCTCCATATGCCTCCTCACAGTGCTCACTGTGGGACAGCAGCTCTGAGCACTCTAGCATACATACCCATCCTGCTACGTAGGTGACAGCCCCACTTGCTCCTGGATCTGTCACTCCTCCTAACCCCAACCCTGGGAGTTTGTAAATTCCTTCAGCACTCTGGGATGAAAAAACTGCCTTAAGTTAATTTCCATGGCAAGGGCAAATACTTTTCTGAGAGGGCTCCGTCTCTCTCTGGGAAATAGGACTATCCTTTGAGGATGTCCATTTCCTTCCCAGGCAGTGAATCGTGGCGGGGGTGCACTGACCTATACTGCAAGGCCAGACGCAGTGCAGTGGCCTCGGCCTCCCGCTGGCCCAGCTGCATGCTGAGGCCCTCACACCGGCCCTTGTACTCCTGGAGCACAGCTGACAGCAGGCGGTTGAAGCATTTGAGTTTCTCAATGTTCCTGCCTCCGGAGGTGGGGGAAGAGGGAAAAGTGAATGACTTTGCAGTTAGGACACCATTGATTTCCCCACCCCACCCCCACCTTCCGAGATGTGTATAAGAGACAGGAGAAGAGTGTGTCAGAGGATGAGTTGGTTGGATGGTATTACTGATGCAATGGACATGAACTTGGGCAAGCTTTGGAAGATGATGAGGGACAGGGAGACCTGGCATGCTGCAATCTGTGGGGTTGCAAAGAGTTGGGCAAGACTGGGCAACTGAAGAACAACAACATCCACTTATGACAGGCATGACTTGATGAGGATCAAAGTCTCTAGTTTATCTGAAGTGTGGACGACCCTTTCCCCAAATGGAAGCTTTGCCTCAGTTAGTGAAATCCTTTCTGAGCACACACAAATGCTTGTAACTGAGAATTATGGACCCACTAGGAGAAACACAAGGACTTTTCATGTCCAGGGTCATGGCTTGAATCAGCAGTGAGGACCCTGCCAAGAGCTATTCATTCCAACAGTGCATTGGACACAGTATATTCCTGTTTGGGGAGAAGGGATCCTGTCAAAAAGAGGTGACTTGATTCACCCAGAATTTTCACTGAGAGCCCAGCATTAGGGTTTAGGCCTTTTCCAATCCCCGAAGCTATTGGATCACATGACCAAGATTTGAGTCTCATGACCCTAAACCCTAAGGATCTGAAACAGACCATGGTTTTTAGCTTCACACACTCACCTGTGAGCCCCAGGTCTCTCCTTCAGCCCCAGAGCTGCTGGAACCACTACCTGAGCCACCTGCTTGGTCACAGGAAGGAGGTGGAAAGGGCTCCAGCCTCAGCAGAGAATCCTGCAGCTCCTGGACCTGTGGGGAAATGGAGAATGTAAGGCTGGGGTGGCTCCAACCACCTGCCATTCTTCCCTAAGACCTGTTCTTGGAGCAGTGGCAAGAGCACTGGCTGGAAGAGGACCCCCCCCCCTCCAGATTCTCATCCTGCCAAATAGCTTCTGTACAACCTTGGGCAAGTCATTCAGCCATGACTTGTTGGTCAGCCATTCAGTTATGCAGTCCCTGCGAATCAAGACTTCTCTTTCCAGATGTCCAACGGGTTCATGAAAAGATGCTCATCACCACTAATCTTTGCATGCATGCATGCTCAGTCACTTCAGTCGTGTCTGACTCTTTGCGACCCTGCCAGGCTCCTCTGGCATGAGAGTCCATGGGATTCTCCAGGAAAAAAAAAAAAAAAGAAAAAATACTAGAGTGGGTTGCCATGCTCTCCTCCAGGGGATCTTCCCAACCCAGGGATCGAACCCATGTCTCCTGTGGCTCCTGCGTTGCAGGCAGATTCTTTACTGCTGAGCCACTGGGGAAACCTCACTAATCCTTAGGAAAATGCAATCAAAACCACAATGCGATACCACCTCACATCAGTTGGAATGGCAAGCATCAAAAAGCCAAGAAAGGGACTTCACTGGCAGTCCAGTGGTTAGGACTCCACGCTTCCACTGCAGGAGGCAGGGGTGCGATCACTGGTCACGGGAACTAAGATCTCGCATGCCTTGCTGAATGGCGAGACCAAAAGAAAAAAAGAATGCAAAAGATAAGTGTAGGCGAAGATGTTGAGAAAAGGGAACCTCCGTGCACCGTTGTTGAGATTGTAAATGGGTGCAATCACTATGGAAAAAAGTATGGTAGTTCCTCAAAAAAGTAAAAATAGAATGACTAGATGATACAGCAATTCCATTTCTGGGTATTTCTCTGAAGGAAACCAAAATGCTAACTTGAAAAGACATCTGCACCCGCATGTTCACTGGAGCATTATTTACAAGAGCCAAGACACAGAAGCACCCGAAGTGTCCACTGATGGATGAATGGATAAGATGTGGTAAGTATATTTATAGAATGAAATATTATTCACCTATAAAAAAGGAATCTTGCCATTTGGGACAATATAGAAGGACCTTGGGGCAGGAGCCGCAGGAGATGTGGGTTCGATCCCTGGGTTGGGAAGATCCCCTGGAGGAGGAAATGGCAACTCACACCAGTATTCTTGCTTGGAGAATTCCATGGACAGAGGAACCTGGTGGGCTACAGTCCATGGGGTCACAAAGAGTTGGACACAACTGAAGTGACTTAGCACGCACACAGAAGGACCTGAAAGGCACTATGCTAAGTGAAATAAGTCAGCCAGATAAAGACAAATAGGACATGCTCTCACTTATACGTGGAGTCTAAAATAAAACAAGGGAGTTCCATGGTGGCCCAGTGGTTAGGACTTGGTGCTTTCACTGCTGTGGCCTGGGGTTCAACCCACGGCCGGGAACTGAGATCCCACAAGCCATGCAGCAGGGCACAGATAGATGGCAGGTTAGAATTTTTCAGAATTGAATTCACAGATACAGGGAGCATGTTGGTGGTTGCCAGAGCTGGGGGGAGGGGTCAGGGAAGTAAAAAAATTTTTTTAAAGACTTCTCTTTCCCAGCTGAAAAACGGGCTCCACTCCTTGTGCTGGGCTTCTGCGGCCCAGGCCTCACCATCTGTGTCCCTCCTGCCCTGACATCACCTGGGCTCTGGACTCGGACATAAAACTGTCCCTTTAATGGCCCCGTGTGGGTGGCTCATGGCATCTTGAGCTGATTAAGGTCTAAGAGATCTGGTCTCCCTTCCTCCAAACCCGCCCCTCCCACAGGCTCCCTGTGTCTCACTTCCAGTCTCTAAGGCTCCCAATCCAGGTCTCGTCCTCAGCCCCTCTCTAGCTTTCACATCCCACCTGCCAGCTCCATCTTCAGCATCGCCCCAATCTGACGGTTCTCACGTCTCCACAACGTTGCCATCTCCTGAATCGCCGAGATTTCACCTTCTCCCTCCACAAGCTGTTCCTCCCAAAGTCGCCAGAGGGCGCTTGTGAGCACCTGCATCAGGTCCCCACCTTTGTTTGCTCAGAGCCCTCCGTGCCTTCCACCTCACTCAGATCAGAAGTTCAAATCCTCTTTGAGGCCCACAAGGCCCTCAGGGATCTGCTCCCATCACCTCAGTACCCTTGTCTCCTCCTGCTCAGCCCCATCCTGGCCTCCTCACTGTTTCTTGAAGACACTAATCACACTCCAACCTCCAGCCTTTGCAGATACTGTTCCTTTTGCCTAAAATCTCTTCCCCAGTTCCTTACATGTTTCCTCCCTTGCCTCCTTGTGGTCTTTATTCAAGTGTCATTTCTTCGATGGGCCTCTCTGATCCTCTTAACTAAAGTTGCAAGGGCTCTTTGTCTCTTTGGGGTTGCCGACAAAGGTCCGTATAGTCAACCTATGGTTTTTCCAGTTAGTCAATTATGGATATGAGAGTTGGACCATATAAAAAGCCGAGCGGCAAGAAACTGATGCTTTTGAACTGTGGTGTTGGAAAAGACTCTTGAGAATTCTTGGACAGCAAAGAGACCAAACCAGTCAATCCTAAAAGAAATCAGCCCTGACTAGAGTACATCATGAGAAACGCTGAACTGGAAGAAACACAAGCTGGAATCAAGATTGCCGGGAGAAATATCAATAACCTCAGATATGCAGATGATACCACCCTTATGGCAGAAAGTGAGGAGGAACTAAAAAGCCTCTTGATGAAAGTGAAAGAGGAAAGTGAAAAAGTTGGCTTAAGGCTCAACATTCAGAAAATGAAGATCATGGCATCCGGTCCCATCACTTCATGGGAAATAGATGGGGAAACAGTGGAAACAGTGTCAGACTTTATTTTGGGGGGCTCCAAAATCACTGCAGATGGTGACTGCAACCATGAAATTAAAAGACGCTTGCTCCTTGGAAGAAAAGTTATGACCAACCTAGATAGTATATTCAAAAGCAGAGACATTACTTTGCTGACTAAGGCCCATCTAGTCAAGGCTATGGTTTTTCCAGTGGTCATGTATGGATGTGAGAGTTGGACTGTGAAGAAAGCTGAGTGCTGAAGAATTGATGCTTTTGAACTGTGGTGTTGGAGAAGACTCTTGAGAGTCCCTTGGACTGCAAGGAGATCCAACCAGTCCATTCTGAAGGAGAGCAGCCCTGGGATTTCTTTGGAAGGAATGATGCTAAAGCTGAAACTCCAGTACTTTGCCACCTCATGTGAAGAGTTGACTCCTTGGAAAAGACTCTGATGCTGGGAGGGATTGGGGGCAGGAGGAGAAGGGGACGACCGAGGATGAGATGACTGGATGGCATCACGCACTCGATGGACATGAGTGTGAGTGAACTCCGGGAGATGGTGATGGACAAGGAGGCCTGGCGTGCTGCGATTCATGGGGTCGCAAAGAGTCGGACAAGACTGAGCGACTGAAGTGAAGTGAGTGACTCATTGGAAGGACTGATGCTGAAGCTGAAGCTTCAGTACTTTGGCCATCTGATACAAAGAGCCGACTCATTGGAAATGACCCTGATGCTGGGAAAGATTGAAGGCGGGAGAAGAGGGTGACAGAGGATGAGATGGTTAGATAGCATCACCGACTCAATGGACATAAGTTTGAGCAGACTCTGGGAGATGGTGAAAGACAGAGAAGCCTGGCATGCTGCAGTCCATGGGTTGCAAAGAGTCGGACATGACTGAGGAACTGAACAACAGCAAGGCAAATCAAAGCTCCAAAAAAATCTTCACAAATGAACAAATGATTCAGTGTGTCTTATGCCAAGCCTGCCTCCCTCCCACCAGGGATCCCTGGGAGGCAGCCCTGCCCTACTCACCTCTCTCTGCAGCATCTCCTTCTCAGCCTGGAAGGCCTGCAGGGAGCTCCGTGTGCGGATCAGCTCGTCCTCCCGGCTGCCCAAGGCCAAACGCAGCCAGGCATTCCTTTCAGCCAATCGGGCTGCCTCCCGCTGGCAGCTCCCAGCCCCCTCCTGCTCCAAACAGGGCTTTGGTGCCCCCTCGCTTCCCTCCTTTGCCTCCACTAGCCCAGGACAGTTTGGGGGCCGGTGGCGCCAGGCAGCAGCGGCTGCTTCCAGAGAGCTCAGCACTTGCTGGAGAGTCTGAATACATCAGGTCCAGAGGGGACGCTCTCCCCGTCCTGCAGGACTGCCTCTGGGGCCTGGTGGGTTTCCTCACGGGGCCGCCCCTCAGGGGCTGGGGCTGGTCCCCTGCTAGAGTCCCCATCAACTTCTTTGTCAGTTCTGTGAAGAAGTGAGAGATGGAAATTTCTGGAAATGGGGTCATCTGGGGTAGCTAACACACAGAGGGTTTGTAACAAGGCTAGGACAGCAGGGCCTTGAAAGTCAGGCCAAGGGCAATGGGAGTCATGGCATGTGTGTGAGTCGGGGAGGGACATAAAAAACATCTGTGGGTGGGAAAGATGTGCCAGGCCTGCAGTGGGGGACACAGACCAAGTGGGCCTTACCTGCTCTCCAAGCTCTGCCCTTTGGCCTCCACCTCAGGGCCCAACAGTTCCAGCTTGGTGCTATCTTGAGATGCCACAGGGCCCGGCTCAGAGCTCCCACTGGCTGCCTCAGCCTCCTCTGAACTCTCTGCCACAGGGTCCAGCTCACCCTGCAAATGTTCCCCAGGGCTGAGCTCTGAGCCAAGCAGATCTGTGTGCTGGAGTCTTGCAGGGTTGGGTGTGGCAGGGAGGGGGAGCACTTACAGGCAGAGCGTGTCTCCCTCGCCGGCTTCGGGGCCGTGTGGCCCTGGCACTCATTGTTATCCAGAAATCAGTGTCTTCTGAATCCTCCTTTATCCTCACCCGCTAAAACCACAACCTGACTTCAGCTCAAAGCAAACGACCACCTTAATTTCCTCTTCTGTGAAATGGGCATTGATTTCACTTCTCCAAAAGGATCTTGGGTTATCAATGTGGATTTGGCACATTTGAATGCCTCCCTTGATGGTCAGCTCACTACCTATCAAGGTTGCCCTGACCTCTTCCTTCTTTTCCGTCTCCTTGACTCTCCTCTCTCTCTTTGCTCCCCTCCCTCCCCTATCTGGGCTTGGGAGGAGGAGTTCAACAGTCCTCTCTCCTCCTCAGGGCTCTCCTGAACCAGAGATTCTAATCCTAGGATTTGTTCCCTCAGCCCGCTCTACTTCCCTAACCTCCTGGGGGGTACCTTGGTCAGAAAACCAAGTCCCAGGACATTCTTGGGGTCACTCTGGCCACTGCCCGCTCCAGCTCGGGCTGGCCGAGGCCAGCCTGGGAGGGGCCGGGAAACAGGAAGCCCCCTCCCCGGCCATGTGACTTGCTATTGTGCACTTTCCTCCTCAAGGGCAGCGGCTTCCTCCAGCCCTAGGAACAGGACACAAGGCCAGCTCCCGAGATGTCAGCCCCTCCTCACCTCTGCTTCCAAAGCCATGGCTGCTCCAGCTCTGACCCTTAGATTTTATTCCTTGGAAGCTAGAGGGCCACTCTGGGCTGATGCTCTTCACCTGGCTTCCCCGTGAACTTCTTTTCTCTGACTGTCCCTTCAGTGTCAGAGTTCTCGTTCCACTTAAGGTCACAGACAGATCTGGGGTTGGGACCCCTGAGCAAGCGATGGTCCCTTCTGAGCCTCAGTTTCTTTGTCTCCCTTCAGTGTCATGGAAGGTTTTTGTTTTGTTTTGTTTCAAAACAAAAAAAAATTTTTCTGATATATAGTTGATTTACAACGTTGTAGTCGTTTCAGGTATGCAGCAAAGCTTTTTATTTTTATTCTTTTTTTTTAGAATATTACAAGTTGTTTTTTATTCTTTCTCAGGTTCTTTCCATTATAGGATTACAAGATATTGAATACAATTCCCTGTGCCTTATGTAGGTCCTCGTTGTTTATTGTATATAGTGTGTACCTGTTAATCTCAAACTCCTAATTTATCTCACCCCCCGCTTCCCCTTTGGTAACTATAAATTTGCTTTCTTATGTCTGTGAGTCTATTTCTGTTTCGTAAATAAGATCATTTGTATCATTTCCCCCCCAAAATTAACTGCACATCTTGTATTTTATTTTTATTTAAAAAAAAAATTTTATTTATTTATTTATGGCTATGCTGGGTCTTCCAGAGAAGGCAATGGCAGCCCACTCCAGTACTCTTGCCTGGAAAATCCTATGGACGGAGGAGCCTGGTAGGCTGCAGTCCAGGGGGTCACTAAGAGTCGGACACGACTGAGCAACTTCACTTTCACTTTTCACTTTCATGCATTGGAGAAGGAAATGGCAGCCCACTCCAGTGTTCTTGCCTGGAGAATCCCAGGGATGGGGGAGCCTGGTGGGCTGCCATCTATGAGGTTGCACAGAGTCAGACATGACTGAAGTCACTTAGCTGCAGAAGCATGCTGGGTCTTCACTGCTGAGTCAACTTTTTCCTCTAGTTGTGGTGAGCGGGGATACTCTGTTTGGGATGAGTGGGCTTCTCATTGCCGTGGCTTCTCTTGTTGTGGAGCAGTTTTGAGGCACACAGGCTTCAGTAGTTGCAGCACAGGAGCTCAGAAGTTGTGGCTCCTGGGCTCCAGAGCACAGGCTCAGAAGCTGTGGAGCATGGGCTCAGCTGCTCCATGGCGTGTCGATCTTCCTGGACCAGAGACTGAACCAATGTCCTCTGCATCGACAGGCAGATTCTTTACCACTGAGCCACCAGGGAAGCCTTGTATCATTTTTTAAGATTCCTCATATAAGTGATATCCCTCGAGGAGGACATGGCAACCCACTCCAGTATTCTTGTCTGGAAAATCCCATGGACAGAGGAGCCTGGGGTCACAAAGAGTCAGGCTAAACAGCAGTATAAGTGATATCACATATTTGTCTTTGTCTGGCTCGCTTCGTGTAGTATAATCTCTAGGTACATCTATGTTGCTGCAAATTTCATTCTGTTTTGTGGCTCAGTAATATTCCAGTATATATACACACACATATATGTGTGTACATATATATACACACACCCATTATATATATATATACATGTATATGTATATATACATATATGTGCTTAGTCACTCAGTTGTGTCTGACTCTTTGTGACCCCTTGGACTGTAACCTGGCAGGCTCCTCTGTCCATGGGGATTCTCCAGGCAAGAATACTGGAGTGACTGAAGTCACTTAGCTGCAGAAGCATGCTGGGTCTTCACTGCTGAGTCAACTTTTTCCTCTAGTTGTGGTGAGCGGGGATACTCTGTTTGGGATGAGTGGGCTTCTCATTGCCGTGGCTTCTCTTGTTGTGGAGCAGTTTTGAGGCACACAGGCTTCAGTAGTTGCAGCACAGGAGCTCAGAAGTTGTGGCTCCTGGGCTCCAGAGCACAGGCTCAGAAGCTGTGGAGCATGGGCTCAGCTGCTCCATGGCGTGTCGATCTTCCTGGACCAGAGACTGAACCAATGTCCTCTGCATCGACAGGCAGATTCTTTACCACTGAGCCACCAGGGAAGCCTTGTATCATTTTTTAAGATTCCTCATATAAGTGATATCCCTCGAGGAGGACATGGCAACCCACTCCAGTATTCTTGTCTGGAAAATCCCATGGACAGAGGAGCCTGGGGTCACAAAGAGTCAGGCTAAACAGCAGTATAAGTGATATCACATATTTGTCTTTGTCTGGCTCGCTTCGTGTAGTATAATCTCTAGGTACATCTATGTTGCTGCAAATTTCATTCTGTTTTGTGGCTCAGTAATATTCCAGTATATATACACACACATATATGTGTGTACATATATATACACACACCCATTATATATATATATACATGTATATGTATATATACATATATGTGCTTAGTCACTCAGTTGTGTCTGACTCTTTGTGACCCCTTGGACTGTAACCTGGCAGGCTCCTCTGTCCATGGGGATTCTCCAGGCAAGAATACTGGAGTGGGTTGCCATAACCTCCTCACACACATACATATACACACATATATACACAGATGTATTTATAGATATACACCAGAGTTATGGAAATTTTAACAACCAATTTGCATACGGTCAGGCACCATCAGAGAACTGAATCATAAGGCACTCTCCTTGTTCCCTACTGCCTCTCTGACTGCCCCATCTCTGCTTCCTCTGTTTCTCCTCCATAAATGCTGAATGCTTCAGATCCCAGATGATTCTTACATCCTGCTCATTTTTCCTGCATCCACCGCGAAAGGGCCTCTTCCTCATCTCCATCCATAATCAGAGCTCAAGCCTCTCCTTCCCACGTGGATGCGAGCCCAGCTCCCTCCCAGGGCTCCCACACCTCCACTCCCTTCCCGACCCAGGACCCAGAGACCGAGATCTCACTGTTCACCTCCCTGGCTCATAGACCCTCCATGGCTCCCCATTGCCCTTGGAAAACATTTCATGATCTTCAGCCTGGCATTCAAGGTCTTTAATAAAATTATGCCTGCGGGTGGCACCAATGTGTACTCCCGTCTCTAGCCACGATAACCTCTTCCATGAACAGCTGAAGCTTCTTAATTCCCTCACATCCTGGTGCCTTCGGCCATCCCTTAACCTTTGCCTGAAACACCCCTTCCTTCCTCGTGTATTTGACGTAAACCGTGCATAGCCTGTGGTAGTCTGAACCTTTCTGGTTCCACTGACAGACTCTACGAGGCTGAATCTGCCTGCCTCCGTGCCCCCAAAAGGTCATAGCGAGAGAAGTTGGCAATTTTCTGACTTGTGGGTGAATATTAAAATTCTCACTCTTAGCCTCTGCTCCAGCCACATTAGCCGATGAGAGACTTTCACAGCTCCAGTTCAGTTCAGTTCAGTTCAGTCGCTCAGTCGTGTCCGACTCTTTGCTCCTCAAAACCTACAGACCGTTGCCCAGGCAGTTCCTTCTTACTGGAATGACCTTACCCCTCTGTTTTTTCAGCAAATTCTCCATCCTTCAAGGTTCATTTTACACAGCCCCTCCGGGCTCTCTTTGCACCGGAGCTTAGCTGATGTGGGCAGGCTTAACAGATTTTAACAAGAAACTGAGGCTCAGTTTTTAGGTGGTTATGGAGCTGAGGGGAGAAGTGTGCATGAAGAAAAGAAGGATGGCTTGAAATAGTTCTGGCTTGGTATTTTTTAAATTTTTGCAAATATCTGTAAAATAAGGAGCTGATTTAAATAATTGGGAGGGGCCTTGGGTTCTGAACCACGCCCACCTCTGCCGCAAAATCCCCTCACGGAGGTTAGGTCAACTCCATCAATCACCAGTCAGCCCCTCCTCTTCTAAATCCCGCCCAATTCAGCTACACTTTGTTTAATCACACGGTAAACTAGGTCTTCTCCATTTTTCTGAGCCTTTCCCATTGTAAATCCTAATCCACTCTGCCTCGATTCAGCCACATTAGAAGGGCTGACCACCGTACTCAGAATCGGCCAGAAACATAAAAGCTCCTCCTTGTCTCACCCTAGCCAATCGTATTCCAGATCCCGCCCCACTCGACTCTCACTCCAGCCTATCACAATCCAAACCCCGCCTCCTAGCACAGTCTCAACCTATCCGCTTCCAAAGCTCTCGTCCCATTCATCTCTCCCCTCGGCTTTCGGCCGCTGAACTACAGTTCCCAGTAGGTTTGACGGCCGCGCCGCCCTTCTTCCGGCTGCTAAAGATGGCGGCTTCCTAGAGGGTCAGAAGATGAGTAGGAAAGAGGCTCAGGCAACGGTGAGCAGCAGTTGGGTGGTGAAAACGTGCGGGATCCGTCCTTAAAGGCTCAACTTCCTTAGCCCCAGAAATTCAGCCCCTCACTTGCTCTGAGGGTTCCTCCTTCAGCTCTAGTTTCTCCTGCAGTCTAGCCTCCATCTCTCTTCCTGCAGCTATGCTTTCCTTAGAGATTATGGGGTCTGCAAAGCGCTCAGAGATCATCCCCGGCAGCCCTCACCCGTTGGCCAGACAGGCAAACTGTTCCACTGGCGCCCCGTTTTTCCGCAAAGGAATTGTAACACCCAGATCTCCTCTCCAGTGTGCAGACACCGCCTAAGCAGTCACTACGGAAGGGAGACCCCTAGAAGTTTGTGTCCTTTATTCACCAAGACATTTTCAGTTTCAGGTGACAGAACTTCCAACCCAGTCTGCCTTAAGCAAGAAAGGGAATTTAGGCATAGCTGGATCTGGGCGCTGAGAAGTCTTTCATTTTCTGAGTGAGCATCACTTCAGGCAAGCTCTCTTTCCCCTCTTGGAAGCAAGAGAGGCTCCTAGCAGCTTTGGACTTGTAACCTCCCAGTACTGCAATTCGGAGCTGCCCCTCTCTGGCGTGTTCTGGGTCATGTCCTCATCTCTGAGCCATTCAGAGTGGCCTGATGAGCACTCTAGCCAAAAGGGGGAGAGAAGGGGTTAAAAAAAGAGAAGGAGAGAGAAGGGGGAAAAAAAGGGGGAGGCTGTTATCTCAAGTCAGAGTGGATGCTGGGTTGATAAATGTAAAAGGCACCCATCGTACAGATGAGGAAACTGAGTCCCTGAGCAGAGTGACTTATTGTCAGTAAACGACTTATGACCTGTTCTGCCCAGTAACCAAATGCTTTTAAAAGCCCTAAGGAAAGGATCCTGGCTTCCCTCATCCCTGCTGCATCCAGCCACTCCGGAGCCATGGAGGTGGCGGAGCCCAACTGTCCCACGGAAGAAGAGGAAGAAGAGGAGGAGGAAGAGGAGCAGTCAGCTGAGCCCAGGCCCCGAACTCGCTCCAATCCTGAGGGGGCTGAGGACCGGGCGCTGGGGGCCCAGACCAGTGTGGGCAGCCGCAGTGAGGGTGAGGGCGAGGCGGCCAGTGCTGATGACGGGACCGCCAACCCTCCAGGAGTCGGTCCCAAGCCGTGGCAGGTGCCTCCACCAGCCCCAGAGGTCCAGGTGCGGACCCCAAGGGTCAACTGTCCGGAGAAAGTGGTAAGTGAGAGGCTTGGCCTGTGGCTTTGAGTGTTAGGGAACCTTGGATTAAATGTCTTTCTTTAGGATTCACTCTGGAAAACAGTCCCTTTTTATTAGAGTCCTAGGGCAGCTGGGCTTCCCAGGTGGCTCAGTAGTAAAGAATCCACCTGCCAGTGCAGGGGACACTGGTTCAATCCATGGGTCAGGAAGATCCCCTGGAGAAGGGCATGGTAACTCACTCCAGTGTTCTTACATCGACAGTCCGATGGACAGAGGAGCCTGGAGGGCTACAGTCCATGGGGTCGTAAAGAGCTGGACACAACTGAAGTGGATTCAGTAGCCCTACGGCATGTAGGATCTGAGTTCCTTCACCAGGGGTCAAACCTTTGTCTGCTGCACTGGAAGGCGGATTCTTAACCACTGGACCCCCAGGGAAGTCCCTCAGCTGCCTCCTTCTAGAGTGGATGGCTTGGCTGGGAACTGGGAGTCATCATATAGCCTTCTCTCATAGGGCTGCTTGGAGAGGGCCAGCAGAGTGGCATGGGGGCCTGCAGTGACATCTGGTTGCCAGGTACTGCTGGTCACCGCTCTCACTAGCCTCCAAATTTGTTGCAGATCATCTGCCTGGACCTGTCAGAGGAAATGGCGCTGCCAAAGCTTGAGTCATTCAATGGGTAAGAGGGGTATTTTGGGGGCTGGAGTTTGCCACCATGGCTGGGAGGAGCCCAGCCCCCAAAATGCAGGGTTGTCTCTCTGAGACTAACTCCTGGGTCCTGGAGGGATTGGAGAGTAACCGTGATAATTGGTAATGTTACAGCTGCAGCCCATTGGGGTTCTGTTCTCAGCACTTGAGAGCTGTCACACTCCACCCATGCCACAGCCATGACTCAGAAACTCCGAGATTGTCCAAGGCCTCCTGGCAAATGGGCAGAGCCAGATTCAGAGTGAGGCCTGACTGACTCCAAAGTCCTGGCCCATGAGCAGCTGAGTCTCATTGGGTTCAGGCAGCAGGGCCTGAGCACAAGCCTACCTCCCCTTACCTGGCATTCCTGATGACCCATGACTGAGCCAAGGTGCGGTGCCTCCTCTGGATCAGATGTGAGGCCCAGGTTGGCCAGAGGGACCCATTCAGTGAGGGCAAGAGCTGGAGAGAGTTAGCTGGGCTGGGTTTGTGGCTGGGCTCTACCGCCTGCCCGGCTGCATGACCTGGACCTTAACCACCACCTCACTCTCACCTCAGCTCCAAAACCAACGCCCTCAATGTCTCCCAGAAGATGATCGAGATGTTCGTGCGGACAAAACACAAAATTGACAAGAGCCACGAATTTGCGCTGGTGGTGGTGAACGATGACACTGCCTGGGTGAGGCTGGGGGGCAAGACTGGTTCCGCTGGGGTCCTCCAGGGGTGAGAGAGCCCCTCACTGAATTTCAGTCTTTCCTGCAGCTGTCTGGCCTGACCTCGGACCCCCGTGAACTCTGCAGCTGCCTCTACGACCTGGAAACAGCTTCCTGTTCCACCTTTAGTATCCTTTCCATGGAGGGAGGAGAATGGCCCCAGTCCTGAGGGAAAGGGGGGCTTTGAGTCACTAAGGGCTTTCAGGTCATCTGATGGAGCCCCCTAGTTTATGATCTGTGCTGAGGGAAAACAAGCTCAGAGAGGGCAAGCAACTGGAACAGGGTCACATAGCGTGTCTCCTGGCAACAGGCTCAGAGGCACCTGTACTCTCCCAACCCCTGGAGGAGGGAAACCACCCACTTCTGTCTACCCATGCACTGCTCTGCTCTCCTTAGCATTCCCACCAGATCTGGAAGGTCTCTTCAGCCTCATGTAAGTCCCCAAGGGGAAATTATTACTCACCTTTGAAGAGAAGAACCCTTTCTGGGTAAAAGCGCCAAACAGCCCAGAAATAGTCCTTTCGGGAGGCCAAAAGGCTTCCTTTCTCACCCTTTCCCCCTGGAACAATTGCTCACTTACCTGTCTGAAAGCATTTTTGCAAAAGAGGTTCTTTTTCACATCTTGCCCGCTGTGTTACTTTCTTTTTTTCCCTTCAAATCTATTTATGCATTTATTTTTGGCTGTGCTGGGTCTTGGGTTTCTCCCGTTGCAGCGAGCAGGTGTCTCACTGCAGTGGCGTCTCTTGCTCCAGAGCGCAAGAGACTTTAGGTGCACAGGCTTTAGTAGTGCAGCACGTGCCACAGTAGTTGCAACTTGTGGGCTCTGTAGCTGTGGCACTTGGGTATAGTTGCTCTGTGGCATGTGGGATCTTCCCAGACCAGGGATCTAGCCAGTGTCCCTTAGAATGCAAGGCAGATTCTTAACATCTGTCAGGTCCTGGCCCATGAGCAGCTGAGTCTCGTTGGGTTCAGGCAGCAGGGCCTGAGCACAAGCCTACCTCCCCTTACCTGGCATTCCTGATGACCCATGACTGAGCCAAGGTGCGGTGCCTCCTCTGGATCAGATGTGAGGCCCAGGTTGGCCAGAGGGACCCATTCAGTGAGGGCAAGAGCTGGAGAGAGTTAGCTGGGCTGGGTTTGTGGCTGGGCTCTACCGCCTGCCCGGCTGCATGACCTGGACCTTAACCACCATCTCACTCTCACCTCAGCTCCAAAACCAACGCCCTCAATGTCTCCCAGAAAATGATCGAGATGTTCGTGCGGACAAAACACAAAATTGACAAGAGCCACGAATTTGCGCTGGTGGTGGTGAACGATGACACTGCCTGGGTGAGGCTGGGGGGCAAGACTGGTTCCGCTGGGGTCCTCCAGGGGTGAGAGAGCCCCTCACTGAATTTCAGTCTTTCCTGCAGCTGTCTGGCCTGACCTCGGACCCCCGTGAACTCTGCAGCTGCCTCTACGACCTGGAAACAGCTTCCTGTTCCACCTTTAGTATCCTTTCCATGGAGGGAGGAGAATGGCCCCAGTCCTGAGGGAAAGGGGGGCTTTGAGTCACTAAGGGCTTTCAGGTCATCTGATGGAGCCCCCTAGTTTATGATCTGTGCTGAGGGAAAACAAGCTCAGAGAGGGCAAGCAACTGGAACAGGGTCACATAGCGTGTCTCCTGGCAACAGGCTCAGAGGCACCTGTACTCTCCCAACCCCTGGAGGAGGGAAACCACCCACTTCTGTCTACCCATGCACTGCTCTGCTCTCCTTAGCATTCCCACCAGATCTGGAAGGTCTCTTCAGCCTCATGTAAGTCCCCAAGGGGAAATTATTACTCACCTTTGAAGAGAAGAACCCTTTCTGGGTAAAAGCGCCAAACAGCCCAGAAATAGTCCTTTCGGGAGGCCAAAAGGCTTCCTTTCTCACCCTTTCCCCCTGGAACAATTGCTCACTTACCTGTCTGAAAGCATTTTTGCAAAAGAGGTTCTTTTTCACATCTTGCCCGCTGTGTTACTTTCTTTTTTTCCCTTCAAATCTATTTATGCATTTATTTTTGGCTGTGCTGGGTCTTGGGTTTCTCCCGTTGCAGCGAGCAGGTGTCTCACTGCAGTGGCGTCTCTTGCTCCAGAGCGCAAGAGACTTTAGGTGCACAGGCTTTAGTAGTGCAGCACGTGCCACAGTAGTTGCAACTTGTGGGCTCTGTAGCTGTGGCACTTGGGTATAGTTGCTCTGTGGCATGTGGGATCTTCCCAGACCAGGGATCTAGCCAGTGTCCCTAGAATGCAAGGCAGATTCTTAACATCTGCACCAAGGAAATTCCTCTGGGTTATATTCTGACAGCCCAGTGGTCCGCCACTACTTTGTTTTAACTGCAGGGCAGCAAACTTTTTCTTTAAAGGGCCAGATAGGAAACATTTTTGGCTTTGTGGGCCATATGGTCACTGTTGCGGTGACCTGACTCTGCCGTTGTAATCCGAGCAAGCTCTGGCTTTGGGGGTCAGTAAAACCTCTGATGGAGCAGGAGAGGTCAGGCAGAAAGGTGAAGCTGGGAAGGTGCCAGGGCAGAGGGAACAGCATGGGGAAAGGCTCAGAGGCAACAGTGAGCTTGGGAGGGGTCAGGTGGAACCTCACATACCCAGTGAGGAGCTGGGCTCTCCTGGGGGGATAAGAAGGGTGGGCCATCAGGGTGTACTCTGACCCTCCCTCCTTCCTGCTGCACAGCCAGCAGAAGACCGAGCTGCCAGTCACGGAGAACGTGCAGACGATCCCGCCGCCCTATGTGGTCCGAACCATCCTGGTCTATAGCCGTCCACCCTGCCAGCCCCAGTTCTCCCTGACAGAGCCCATGAAGGTGAGACCCGGGAGAAGGAAGGATGCCTGCAGCCAGCACGATGGTGGTTAGATACTAGGAGGGACTTCCTGACCATAGGTGCTGGGGTACCTAGAATCAGGTTCCCAGAATCTAGAGATTTGTGGTCATGGGGCCATGGGGTGACCCTAGTCCCGAAGGCTACCTTTCTTCCCCTGCAGAAAATGTTCCAGTGTCCGTATTTCTTCTTTGATGTCGTTTACATCCACAACGGCGCTGACGAGAAAGAGGAGGAAATGAACTGGAAGGTGAGAGGCCACCGTGAGTGTGGGTGGCAGGTAGATGTACCTGGGAGATCTCCGAACCCACCTGCCCCAGCCCTAAGGGAAAGGAGGCCCTATTCACTAAGGGCCTTCAGGGCATCTGATGCTAACCTCCTAGATTATGATCTGTGCTGAGGAAAAGCAGGCTCAGAGAGGGCAAGAAACCAGCCAGGGTCACACAGCATGTCTCAGGCATAGTGGTACCTGGCAACAGGCTCCAAGGTACCTGTACTCTAATGGAGTCTGGAGGAGGGAAGCCACCTGCCCTGCCCACTCATGCAATACTCTGCCATTAGCCTTTTCCTTACCATTCCTGGCCCTTCTAGATCATGGTCTGTCAGATTCCAACATTTCCCACTTGTCTGCAGTGAACTAATGGGGCTGTTGGGACAGTGGCCCAGGAGCATATAGGGTCCTATCCACCTCATCTCTAACATCCCCTGCTTCTCTCGCTGCTTTTTCTGGCTCTGTGCCCTCTGCCTGGAGCATGCTTCCCTCCCTGCCTCACCAGGCTCTGCTGGTCCTTTACATTCCAGCCCTGAACTAGTTGTGGCATCCCCAGTTGGCCGCTTATCTCTCTGAGCCTCACTTGACCCAACTGTGAGCAGAGAGGGTTGAGCCCAGCTCCTACTTATATGTCAGTACCCAAACTGGAAGTCCCTACTCTGAGAAGCCTTCCCTGCTCCTCTGGGTAGATCAGCGTTAGGGGGCTGGGGGTCATGTGCTTCTCCAGACTAGGGGCTCCAGCTCTGAGACCTCTTGGGGTGAGTGGGTGGCAGGAAACGTTTGCTGAATGTGGGAACAGTTTCTGCCTGGCAAACTCCTCTTTACCCTTCAGAACCCATCCCTGCAGCCCCTCCTGGGAGGCCCTCCAAGACAGGGAGGGCTTGTCAGCAGAACATCTGTATGAATAGCCCTTCCTTGGCCCCACAGGACATGTTTGCCTTCATGGGAAGCCTGGATACCAAGGGTACCAGTTATAAGTACGAAGTGGCGCTGGCTGGGCCAGCCCTTGAGCTTCACAACTGTATGGCCAAGCTGCTGGCTCACCCACTGCAGCGGCCTTGCCAAAGCCATGCCTCCTACAGCCTGCTGAGGAGGACGATGAAGCCACTGAGGTGGAGGCCACTGTCTGAACCACCCCTGTACATCCAACCTCCTTGTACAATGAAACCCTTGGCATTGAATGCTGATTCTCAGGCTGGGCTCCTTGGGACCCCCCAGAGGGGGTTCTAGGAAGTATCTGAGGCACCTGGGCAGCCCTGAAGGAACCCTAAGATTCCAGGAAGCATCCCAGGGACTCTAGACACCCAGTCCCCATGTTTCCCAGCCCACATCCCACTCCCAAGTTTTTCAGTTGTAATTTTTGTTGTGCTTTGTGTGTTTTTGTCATCAGAATAAAAATCTGAGACTCCCTAACCCAAGTCCACTGTTCACTGAAATCTTTTCGGTTGCAAGTGACAGAAAACCCACCCACTGGACTGAAAGGAGAATGGCTAGGTTCTTGAAGATAAGAAGCTAAGATGCAGCTTTAGGCTTGGCTGTATCCAGGTGCTCTGACATTGCTTTGGGGAGAGCTGAAACACCCTGCAAGGTTGGTTTTCAGTGTGCCCTGCTTTCCTCCCAGTCTGTGGAAAGGGGTAATATGGCTGTGCACTCTGCAAATCCCAACCCAGGTGAAGTGAGGGCTCTCACAGCAGCCCCTATGACAGGTCTTGCTTGGGTCAGTCATGGACCACAACTGAGGAACGCTCTCATTGGCCAGGCCCCGCTCAAGCCTCTCTGGGAAGAGAGGTTTATAGTTCCATTAGGAAATAGTGTGGGTGCTCCCCAGAGGAAGGGAAACATATAACACGTCCATCACTCAAATCTTCCTGGATAATGAGCAGTTGTGGGGAAGAAAAAAAAATCTTACCGGCTAGATTTTCTCAGTTTCATATAAAACGAAAATAGCTTTATCAAGAAACAACTTTACTTTCCCAGGAGCATTTACTGGGCACCTGTGTGCTGGGCACCGGCTTGGAAGGGATTATTCTCCCATCCTGCATATAGAGAAACTAACACCCTAAGAGGCCCAGGGCTCCAAAGTAATGGACTTCAGACTCCGCAGGGTTGAAACGGGCGACGCAGAGCCTCCGCAGGCAGTAGCTATTAATTGAAACCTTACATACTGTCAGGGCTGCGTGAGCCTCGGCAGAGGGTTCCGGAAGACTCACTACCCTGTGGGCACCACCAGGTCCCGGGGATCGTAGCTCCACCCCCTCCAACAGGGTGTGTTCTTGTTTACACCGTTTTGAGAGATAAGGGCACACATGGCGACCTCCACCCTCCCGGGCCCTTATCGAAGTCCCCAAACATTATTTGGCCCTGAGCAAACATCACTTGGCCCTGGGCACTACTTGGTGTCGCGGGCTCGGACTAGCACTAAAGCTCCCGACCCTCGATGTGGGCGACAATGCGGCGCCGGTCAGCCTGGCTGGGGTCGCTGCACTGCACCAAGGCGCGGAGAAGGGAGCCGAGGGGCGGCGCGGCGCGTGCGCACAAGGGCGCCGCGGGAAGTTGGAAAGCGGCGGGCGGCGCTGCCAGGTGGCTGCCCCAAGGGGACAGCCGGGGCATGGGCCCGGCTGAAGGTTTGGCGCGGCGGCTGCGGACGGCGCTGCAGGAGGAGGAGTTGCGGTGAGGGCAGGGCCTGTGTGGGCGGGCCAGGGGTGGGGGTAGGGGGCGAGTGCCACGGTCCACTCTGACCCTCTATCCCTAGCACTGTGGAGGAGTTGCTGCGCCGTGGTGCCGACCCCAATCTGGTACTCGAGGATGGCGCGGCGGCCATGCACTTGGCGGCCAGAGCCCAGCACCTGCGGAGTCTGTGTTGCCTCGAGGCCCTGCTGCGCCGAGGCGGGGACCCCAATGCGCGGTGAGGCCGGGTGTGGGCTCGGGGCAGGTCTTCTGTGAACGAGAGCTGCCTCCCGAATACGAGGACCAGACCTGGGAGTCCTGAAGAGGGCGTCCAAGGATGCGGACTCAATTCCCGGCAGCGGCAGCGGAGCTTAGGGGATCTGGGGAGGGATCTTGAGGGTCCCAGGGCAGAGGCAGGGTACCAGACCCAGGGTAGGGTATGAGATTGCGCCGGGGTCAAAATGGGATCGAAGTTTCAGATCCGGCGGTAGAAGCTCTAGAGTCAGAGAGCAGAGGTTTGGGTCCCAGCCCGAGGGCGCAGGTTCGAAGGGTGGCATCTCAGGCTGGAGGGCGGAGATGGAGGGCTGAGAGTCAGGGCTTCCGGACCCGGAGATGGAGATACTTCACTGACCCCCTCCTCCGCTCATGCCCTAGATCGGCCGAGGCACTGACACCGCTGCATGTGGCCGCTGCCTGGGGCTGTCGCCGGGGCCTGGAACTGCTGCTGAGCCAGGGAGCGGACCCCGCGCTCCGCGACCAGGTAGGGGGCCCCACCGCAGTCTGTAGCCAGGCAAACCCGGAGGGAGGGAGAGAGGAAGGAAAGAAAGGAGGGAGTGAAGGTGGCGCCCCCTACTGACCACATCCCTGCAGGACGGATTCCTGCCTCTGGACCTGGCGGAGCAGCAGGGGCACCAGAACTGTGCCCGCGTGCTTCGGGAGCTGGAGACCAGGACCCCAACCCGAACCTGGAAAGGCTCCCGGAAGCCAGAACCCGAGCCAGAGCCTGGAGGTGAGCGGTATCTGAGCGGCTGGGAGTGGTTAGCCTCTGATATAACTTTGCAGATCTCTGTGTCTAATGCCCAGGGTTTCACCACCAGGCTCTCTGGTCAGTCTCTCTGCCTCTGACTCGCTCCTTCCTCTTTGTGATTGCGGCCGCCTGTTTCTGTCCGATCTGACGTTGATCTCTGTCTTTCACTTCCTCCTCCCCTCCTTTCTGACTTCCCTCTTACCCCTTGCTCCAGGCCCAGGCCCTTGTGAAAAGGGGCTGGATACCAGCCCCTCTGGTCCTCCTAATGTGATGCTGAACTCTACAACACTGGGCACAAGTGACGGCAAGGACATAAGCCTGGAGGCTGGCCCTGGACCCCCCGGCCTGCTCGTGCACCCTGAGACTGCTGACACAGATGGTGGATTGGAGTCCCCCTTGGGGCGCTGGGACTGCAGCTCGGTGACCTCCTTTGTCACTGCTGTTGAGGCCTCAGGAGCTGAGACCTAACCGGCCACACCTCCCCCTGGGCTGGTGTCCGACTCTCCCAGAGGGTGCCAAGATCTTTGGGTACCCTACAGCTGGCGCATCAACCCCTCATGGAGGACAGGGAGGCAGAACTGAATGCCCATCTTCAGGCTCTGACTCTGACCTTGCCGGATGATTCCCCCTCCCCCAAGTTCTTCCCAGACAGAAGCCCAGCCCAGGGTCCCTCTTGGGAACCACTGCCTGGATCTTCTGACACCCACATCCCAAGAGAGGACCAGCTATCCCCCGACAGTGATTTGGCTGCCCTCTGGCTGACAGAGGATGACACAAGTGCCACAGTGGGCAAGGACTCCAGCCCCTCTGATAATTGTCCACCAGACCCTACCATGTCTGACCTGGAGCTGCTGCAAGGGCTCCGGGCGCTTGGCAAGAGCCCGGGTCCCGTCACGTCCTTCACCCGACCACACTACCTCCGACGGCTGAAAGAAGCCCAGGCTGCTCCTAGTGAGTATCCAGAGTTCAAGGAGTCTCGAGGAATCTTCCAAGATCCCTTGGCTCTGAGTGCAACCTACTTCTTCATCTCTGGGAACCACCCTTTCCTTTGTCTTTCTTGACCCAGTTTCCCTTCCCAGGCCCAGACTTTTCAGGGCACAGCCCAGAGCTGGCTGAAGCCCTACGGACAGGCAGTATCCCAGATGCCCAAGCCGATGAAGATGCACTTGCCCAGCAGTTCGAGCGGCCAGACCCCACCAGACGGTGGCGGGAGGGGGTTGTGAAGTCCAGCTTCACATATCTGCTGCTGGACCCCAGGTACTTGGAGCAGGAATGACTCAGAAGTGGGAGCTGGAAGATTCTGAGATTGGTTCTTACCTGCTCTGTGTCTTTTCTTTTTTAAAAATTTATTGTCGGCTGCACGGGGTCTTCTTTGCTGCAGGCGAGCTTTCTCTAGTGCTGGCAAGCCAGGGCTACTCTCCATTGCAGCACGCAGGCTTCTCATGGCAGCAGATTCTCTTGTAGAGCACAGGCTCTAGGCACAGGGCTGCAGTAGTTGAAGCATGCAGGCTTGGGGACGTGTGGGCTCCAGGGCATGCGACTTCAGTAGTTGGGGCACACAAGCTCAGCAATTGTGGCTCACAGGCCCTAGAGCTTGTATGCTTCAGTAGCTGTGGTCCCCAGGATTAGTTGCTCCGCAGCATGTGAAATCTTCCCAGACCAGGAATCAAACCCATGTCCATGTCCCCTGCATCGGCAGGTAGATTCTTAGCCGCCGTATTACAGGGAAGTCCTGCTGTGTGTCTTTAGGAAGGGAACTGGCCCTCTCTGGTCATCAGCTTCTTTATCAATGAAAGGCAATTGGATCCACTTCAAGCTGCTGAGTGTCCTCGGGGATCAGCTACCCACTCTGCCTTTTATAAAAGGGGTCACTGGGCATGGGTTCAGTTTGCTCTGTGTCATTAAGGACTATCTCTGGGGCAACTCTCGTCACTTTTCCCTCTCTGAGCCATCTACTTCATCTAGGAAGACCCAAGACCTGCCAGCCCGAGCCTTCTCACTGACCCTGGCTGAATGCCTTAGGATTTTTGTCCAGGCCATCTTCTACGTGGGCAAGGGAACACGGGCCCGGCCAGATGTTCATCTCTGGGAGGCCCTTAACCACCGAAGACGGCCAGGAAAACAGGTATGAGGATAAGTAGCAGGTTTGTGGCAGGGGTGGCCCAGCTAGGGGCAGATAGAGGGAACTGTGGGGCAAACCTCTGACCCTGCCCTGGCTCCCCCCAGGCCTGTCCCAAGGTACGCCGGATCTTGGACATTTGGGCCACTGGTCGTGGCATTGTTTCCCTGCATTGCTTCCAGCATGTGGTCCCTGCAGAGGCTTACACTCGAGAAGCATGTCTTGTGGATGCTCTAGGTAGGTGCCTGGCTTGTGGGGTAGGGGTGGAGTCATAGGAAGGGCACTTGATCTACTGATTCCCTGAACCCCTCCCCATCACAGCTGTCCATTCAGCCAATGAGCAATTATTGAACACCAACTATGTACCAGCATGTACACATATTTTATCCACTGGTTTATCCCTGCTTGAGGGCAGTGCCCAGTGGGTTCCCTGGCACAAACTTCTGCCAGCGGTTCCCGGAGGCTGCCTTCAGGACCTTATTCCTAATCTCCCCAGGAATCCAGATGCTGACTAACCAGAAGCAAGGACACTGCTATGGAGTAGTGGCTGACTGGCCCCCCACCCGGCGCCGCCGCTTGGGGGTACATCTGCTGCATCGTGCTCTCCTTGTCTTCCTGGCTGAGGGTGAACGAGAGCTACGGCCCCAAGACATCTAGGCTTGTGCCTGAGCACTAGGGAACTGGCCATTTAACCTAAGTAGAGATCAGGGTGTTTGAATGTTTCAGCAGCCCCCACTCCCACCCTACATCTCCAGCTCAAGAAGGTTGGTAAGGGAGCAGCAAGACATCTCCTCCTTGGGGTAAGGGAGAATTTTATTACAGATGGAATTGCTGGACAGGTAGTGAGCTCCTTGTTATGGGAGGAGAATAAGGGAATGTAGGAGGAGAACAAGTAGACCAGTAGGTTCTTTGGAACATGGTGCTTTGAAACTAGTCAATGCTTTGGCAGTTTTGTCCTATCTGGGCAAACAAGTGACCATTTTTATCTCCCTGATACAGAGGACCCACGGTGTAGGTTGTGCTGGGGGTTCCTGAGCTACATGCAGAAAATCTGCCCAGCTTGAGTCAAGTTTTGCTTCTTCCCAGTTGTGGGACGGACCAGTAATTTCCCTGTCTGAGCCTCAATTTCCTAAGTTGTACACAATGAGGAAAGTGCAAAATTCTACCTCAGAGGGTCATTGAGGGAATCAGATTAAACCGTCATGGAGTAAAAAGTGTTTGGCTCTGAGCCCTACTGACCCAGAGATGACTTTGCAGCCCAGGTGGAAAGTTTCTGGTGAAACGGGTTTGGGAGGGCATGCAGGATGTTCCTGAGGTATGTGTTGTGTGTTGAGGGGGTGGGTAGAGCCGGAGATTCATTGGAAGGACTGATGCTGAAGCTGAAACTCCAATACTTTGGCCACCTGATGTGAAGAACTGACTCACTGGAAAAGATCCTGATATTGGGAAAGATTGAAGGCAGGAGAGGGAATGACAGAGGATGAGATGGTTGGATGGCATCACCGATTCTATGGACGTGAGTTTGATCAAGCTCCAGGAGTTGGTGATGGACACGGAAGCCTGGCGTGCTGCAGTCCATGGGGTCACAAAGAGTCGGACACGACTGAGCGACTGAACTGAACTGAGAGCTGGAGAAGTCGTCGCAGTGTGGGTGTGAGACACTAGCCTTCCTTGGGATCGCTGTCTGACTGGAACCTCCTGGCACTGCTTCTCTGAATCTGTCTTCAACTATAAAATGAGATTAACCTCGACTTTATACACAAAGAGCTTCAGTAAATGCCAAGCTACTATCCTAGGGAGGTATTGGCTGGGTCATTTAAAATTTCCAGAAGTGATCCGCTGCCTCATTGGGTTCATCACCTGCCTATCATTGTGGCTCTGCCAACCAGGCCCTGCAGAGGGAGCAGGGTAAGCGTCCATCTGCCTCCTGGCCTCCACTGCTGAGCCCATGGCTACTCTGGCTGTTGTAATAATTAAGGCTACCTGGCTCTGGCGTGAGCCTGGGCTCTACTTTTTCAGCCAAGCTGATGACATCTCTGAGTGCCCCTTTAAAACAGCATGTCATGTCCCAAGAATAAACAGAAAGAATCCAGACAACCCTCTCCACCCTTCCCCCCAGAAAGTTCCAGAAGAGATGGAATTTGTCTAACACAGTGTATCCCGACCTCGGCCCTACTGATTTTGAGGCCAAGTTGCTCCTTGCACTGGGGCCGTCCTGTGTTCTGTAGGGTGTCAGGCAGCGTTTCTGGGATTAACACACAAGATGCCAGGAACATCTCCCCCCAAGTTGTGGTCATCAAAAATGTCTCCAGAATTTACTGACAACAGTGCCACTGTGAAGACCCCAGTTTAAGCTAAAGGTGGGCTTGCAAACCAGAGGGGAAAGGATCAAATGTGCAGCAACTCAGGTGACAAAACTCTCCTCCTACCACCCTGTCATCTTACCTGATGACAGGTAAGCCTAGATATACATACATTATTAAATAAAATATAGGACTTCCCTGGTGGTTCAGTGGCTAAGACTCCACCCTCCTAATGCAGGGGGCCTGGGTTCCATCCCTGGTCAAGGAACTAGATCCCACATGCCTCAACTAACACCCAGTGCAGTCAAATAAATCAATATTTAAAAAATATGTGTATAGATAGGTAGATAGATAGATGGCCATGGAGCAGAGAAATCCAGAGAAATCTGGATTCAAAAAATAGAGTCAAAATAAAAATCGTCTTTGTGACAAAAGGAACCCAAAACCAAGTTATAAGATGAAATGGGACAGCAAAGAGGTACTAACTTGCTGTATGGTGTGGGGTAAAGAGGACTCAATGAACCCATGGGTATCAGGCACTCAGTACAGGGCTTAGCATACAGCTGACACTCCATTATGGCTACACTATTCAGATGCAATGGCCACTGAGCCTCATCTCAACTTTAGCATCAACCTCAGTTGGTTCTCCTCCTCTCCAGGGACTGTCTTCTGCTCCGGGAATGCTGCCCAAGCAGGCCCTTTGCTTTGAGAAGGGAGGTGAACTCGGAAAGCAAGCCTGGACCACCTACACCCTCAAGTCTTTGTGGGTCAGCCCTGAAGGGGAGGTACTTGAGTCAATTCAGTCTACACTTGGGGAAACTGAGGCTCAGGTGGCCCTATGCTGTGGTCACCCAACACAAGTCTGGAGGCTCAGATTGTCACTTCTTTTTATTGAGTTACAATAAGAGATGTGCAGGTTCGGTGGCTCCAGCCCCCTCCCAGGCCCTCCCCACTTGGGCAACAATAGCTCCCAGCGCCAAGGAATGGGGGATCAGGGGTCTCGGGCATGGTGGCGGGGGTCCCGAGAGTCCCCATGGGGCTCGTGGGTCCTAGGATCAAGCACGGCAGACGCGGAAGACAGCGGGGTGGCAGCCTGCCTTGGTCCTGGCATTGTGGGGGAGGGGGCTTCTGTACAAGGTCACCCTCCGCGGGGGTCGCTGCTGCAGCCCGAAACACCGATGGGCCCCACAGGACTAGAAAAGAGCGGTGTGTCCACTTGGCTCCCACGAACGCCGCGTCGCCCGGCCCAGCCGGCCAGGGGGCGTCTCCCTGGCCTGACCCCGCCCACTGGGGGCGAATGGCCCGCCCACCTGGTCCGCGCTGCAGGACCCAAGCCAGTTCAGGACTCTTCCTCCCGTTCGTCGGCTCACTAAGAGATGCCTGGCCAGCTCAGTGGCTACTTCTTTTCCTCTGGGGGCGCAGGCAGGGGCTCGGGCAGTGCCTTGGGCGAGGGCTCAGGCTCCCAGAGCAGGAATTCGTGGAGCAGCGTGTTGACAGTCTCCGGACACTCCAGCATCACCATGTGACTGCCTTCATCGATGAGCTTCAGGAAGGCCAGGAGCAGGATCTGCAGAGGAGGCGGGCTCAGAGCGGCCAGAGCCAGGCCCCGGGAGCTGAGGGCCGCTCAGCCCCTGCCTATGTATGGCTTGCAGCATCAGGAAGTCCTTCTTGCAATCTACCCTATATCCCTTCATTTCTATACAAGGGGGAGCTAGAGGATGGCCTGTCACCCTCCACGCGTTTTAAGTCACTTCAGTCGTGTCTCTTTGCTACTCTATGGGCTATAGCCCGCCAGGCTCCTCTGTTCATGGGATTCTCCAGGCAAGAATACTGGAACAGGTTGCCATACTCTCCTCCAGGGGATCTTCCTGACCCAGGAATCGAACTAGTGTCTCTTAAGTCTCCTGGCAGGCAAGTTCTTTACCACTAGCGCCGCCTATGAAGGCCTGTCAACCCTGCTGGGGCCTAATTCAGTATTCGTTCATTCTGCCTTTCTTAAGTGCCGACAATACGTCCAGAGCAGGATTTTTCAACTTGGGCACTCATGGCATTTGGGACAGGATCATTCTCTGAGATGGGGACTATAGGATGTTAAATAGCATCCCTGGCTTCAGTCCACTAGATGCCAGTTGCAGCATCCCATTCCCCCACCACAGTGTGACAAAAATCTCTCCAGGGAATTCCCTGGTGTCCAGCGGTTAGGACTCTGCATTCTCACTACTGAGGGCTCAGGTTCAATCCCTGGTTGGGGAACTAATATCCCACAAGTTGCATGGCATGGTCAAAAATAAAATAATAATGAAATTAAAATAAAATCAGACATTGTCAAATATCTCTAGGGAGCAAAGTCATCTCAGTGGGAACTCACTGAGAGTGACAGACAGACAGAGTCTCTCATGCTAAGGTCAGGTTTCTCAGTCTCCACAGGACAGACACTTGGCATTGGGTCATTTTCTGCACTGGGGCTGTCTTGCTCACTGTAGGTAACTGAACAGCATCCCCGGCCTCCACCCACCAGGTTCCAGAAGCACCTCTCTCGCCCACAGTCAAGACATGTCTGCAGACATTTTCAAGTGTCCTCTGTGGGGCAGAATCATCCTGGTTAAGAACCGATGGTGCAGAGCTATTCTAAGCACTAAGGAGCCTAAGACCCTTTCTGGGGAATCTGATCTAAAGACCCCTACTCGCCCTCTTGCAGGATTCTGTTGCCCATCACAAATCCCAACTGTGAAGAGTGCCTTTTTTCTTTTTTGGGGTACACCACATGGCATGTGGGATTCCAGTTCCCCAATGAAGGGTCCCCATGCCCCCTGCAGTGGAAGTGTGAAGTGCTAACCACTGGACTGCCAGGGAGGTCTGGCGAAGGGTACCTTTTAGCGGGCAGAGGGAACAGCACGTAATCCGACCTCCTGTCCCAGGCAGCCCCACTTTCTGGATTCTACCTTTGACCCTCAATCTAAGCTCTGACGTCCCTGAGGCTGGAGCACAGAGCAGAGTCCCCCTGGGCTGTGCAGGGGGGATTTGAGGGGTGTGGTGAGTGGGGTGCCATACCTCAGCCATGCGCTGGTCTTCCTCCACTGGCACAAACTTGTCGTGCATGCCGTGGACGAGCAAAACCGCACGGTGAGCTCAGCGTGGTAGACCTCGTCGCCCTCGGGCCAGTACTGGCCGCTCATCATGGCCCGAAGCACAAAGGAAGACACATTAAACGCATTGCCCTCCTTCAGCAGCTGCTTCTCTTTGGCCCCTTGGCGAGCGAAGCCAGCCCTGAGGATGCGGGTGGGTGGGGAGCACTGCTGGAGCCCTCAGGCCATCTCAGCCACCAGCGGTGCTCCCCATGCCAGCCCCAGCCATATAGCCTCCCCTCCCACCCAACTTGGGGAGATGTCGGGGCAGTGCCAGGTCACTCACTTGAGGAAACTCCAGGCCAGACAGGGTGACAGACAGCGCAAGATGCATGTGGGCATGTTGAAGACGGAGCAGAAGCTGGGCTCCAGGGCCGTCGGCCCTCCGCCGTTGATCATGATCACCTTGTGCACCAGGTCTGGGTACTCGTGCGCCAGGAACGTGCAGAAGGAGACACTGCCCCGCGGGCGGATGGTGGGGAGGGTCGAAAGGCAGCGGTCAGCAGGATACAAGCACTGAGAGGGTGAATGCCCTCCCCTCACCCAGCGGCAGGTCCTTGAAGGCCAAGATTCTTCCCGTGGGCTCCATGAGCACCAAATGGGGGTGAGGGATGGGAGGGGCAACCCAAATGCCCTGAGATTGTGCGACTGTGTGTGTGTGTGTGCGCATGTGTGCATGTGTGTGTGTGCATGCATGTGTATGTGTGCGTGTGTTGAAGGTGGAATTTTTTTTTCTTTTGGAGAAAGGATCCAAATATAGAACTTTTATCAGATCCTCAGAGTCATCATAACTCCCAAAGAGGTAAGAATTACTTATTGTCAAGTGTTGGGAAAGCTATTTGATTAAACAAAACCTTTGGCTTCTCAGAGAACATCACTGTTTGCAGTGTATCCCTTCCCTTTAAATCTGCCTGCAATGCGGGAGACCTGGGTTCGATCCCTGAGTTGGGAGGAGCCCCTGGAGAAGGAAAAGGCTACCCACTCCAGTATTCTGGCCTGGAGAATTCCACGGACTATCCATGGGGTCACGGACTATCCATGGGGTCAGTAAGGTTCAGACACAGCTGAATGACTCATTTCACTCCCCTTCCCTTTAAGGATCTTCTCTTATTGGCCTCTGGGTTTGTCGCATCTGCCTGCTTTACGCAAGGTGGAGGCCTGCAGGTACCTCTCATTACCCCCAAAGCAGGGTTTAGGCAAATGACGGCCTGAGAGCCAGCTGCTTGTTTCTGTTGTTAAACTTCACTTTAAAATTCTGTCAATGTGTAAAATAGCTTATAAATAAAGATTTATTGGAACAAAGCCACACCCAAACAATTGTAAATTTGTTTACAATTATGTCTGCTTTCCTTCTAGAGTGGTAGGCTTGTGAAGTTTCAACAGAGACCAACCATAAGGCCTGCAAACCTAAAGTATTTACTCTTTGGCCCTTTGAGAAAAGTTTGACTACTCCTGCTAAAAAGAGGGACAGGATACAAGCAGGAGTCAAACGGACTTGACTGTGCCAGTGACTCCCTCTGTGTCCTTAGGCAAACTCCTTATCCCCTCTGAGATATCATCTCCACATTTGTGACACAGAAACTGTGCTGACCTCATAGGATTGTTATGGGGTCACAGGAGTTTCTACACATGGGTGCTCCTTTAATGGAGGAGTCATTATTGTAAGCATCCACTTTGGGGTATGTTTTCATAGAAACAAATAGGAGCTATGCTACTTCCTAGTCTGGCCTTCCTTTCTTTTATGTAACATTTCTTTTTCTTGTCTAATTGCATGCACTACAACTGCGAAGACAACGGCTCTCAACCTGGCTGGCTGATCAGACCCTGCCTTTCATCCTGGGTAAGGACAGAATGGTACCACTTGGCAGTGATCAGACACCAAGACCCAGAGCCTTCCATGGTGTGGGCTCTCATCTAAATGCCCAGATGGTATCATCTACCACACCTTTAAGGGAGAGTACATGCATATTAAGGCACTTCAGTCGTGTCCGATTCTTTGCACCCCTATGGACTGTAGCCCTCCAGGCTCCTCTGTCTGGGAGGATTCACCAGGCAAGAATACTGGAGTGGGTTGCCATGCCCTCTTTCAGGGGATCTTCCCAAGCCAGGGATTGAACTTGAGTCTCTTACGTCTCCCGCATTGGCACCCAGGTTCTTTACCACTAGTGCCACCTCGGAAGCCCTTAAGGGAGGGTGAATTAAAGTAAACTGTACCCTTGTAAACAAAAATTATGAGATTCCAATTAGTCTTTGCTTAGAGCCCTTGGCATCACCAGAGCAACCAATTCTTGAATTTAATAGAAGACAGTGGTTTTCAGCTAGGCATGATTCTGCCCACCAGAGGACCTTGGCACTATCTACAGGCATTTTTGATTGTCACAATCATCACTAGACTATCATGCTAGCTCAGGGATTGAGACACTGCTTTAAAACAATGTGAAACAACAGTATCGGTGGCTGGAGTCCATGTGTTGTTGTAGATGTTAGTGGGATTTTTCAAAAAGGGAAATCAATATTTTGTGAGTGGGTGTGGTTCCTGCCTGTCCCCACCCCTCACCCTCATCCCCACCGCAGCATTGGCTCACCCATAGGAATGCCCAATGAGCACGTTGCGCTTCTTGGCGTAGCGCTTGAAGATTGCACGCATGTCCTCCGCCAGTGCATAGAAGGTGTAGGCGGCAGCCACTTGGGGCGCTGAACTGGCCCCGTGGCCAGCCAGGTCAGGCGCCACCACCTCGTAGCCCAGGCGCACAAAGAAGTCCAGCTGTTCCTTCCAGATGGCCAGGGAACCGCCAACACCGTGGATGAAAAAGAGCACCACGTCAGCCTGGGCGCCCTTACAGCTGGTGATGCGCTTCTCACAGTCAATGTGGATGGTCCGCTTGGGGCGTCGGGCTCGCCGCCGCCGTCCACCACTGCCACTCCCAGCACTGCCTGGGACCGAGCGGCCATCGCTGCCCGCTGGGTCCGCCAGCTCTACCTCAAGGGCGGCTGGTGGCTCCCCAGAGCCATTCTGCCCGTGCAGGAGGTCAGCTCGTGGTGCCCGGCCCAGGTTCTCCACCAGTAACCGCCCATTGCGGTACACGGTGATTCTGCGCTGGCAGCGGACCAAGCCAGACTGGTCCCCCTGGGCGGCGTCCGACAGTGGTGGAGGTGGGGTCGGGGCAGGAGCGGGTCCCGCATGCTTTACCCGCAGCACACGGCCAGGTTTGACCTCCACAAATGTGTAGCCATCGCTGGACTCCACGCTCTCCAGTGGCCCTACTGCATTGGGTGGAGCGCCCAGCAGGCAGCAAAAGATCCCATCGGTCACGCCGGTCAGCATGGTGTGTCCTGTGAGTGGGGGTGACAGCCAGGTCAGAGGCTGTCTGAATAGGAAGCCCTTCATGCCCACACTACCCACTCTCTATACCTGGGGTGGGTGAGCTGCACTGGTAGGCCCTGTCTAGGCCCCAGTTTAGGGGTGCAGAGCCAGGCACGGACTGAGGTGTTTTGTCTGGTCAGTGCCTGTGTGGTGGTCAGCCAGCCCCGAGGGTCAGCCTAGTTTACCTCGAAGAGAAGGCTGTGGCTATGGCTGACACCAAGAGGCATCCACGGGGAAGGTGGTAGAATTGGGGGTTGGGGGGCTTCCTGGAGGAGGGGACATTGTGGCAAATGGGACCCATCCCTGAGGACCCTCCAGCTCAGGTTGATAACTTATGCCTTCCTAAATCCGTTCATTCATTTGTCCATTCATTCACTCATGCTCTCTTTTGTTAACTCATTTCACTAAACCAGCTCTACCTCGAAGAGAAGGCTGTGGCTATGGCTGACACCAAGAGGCATCCACGGGGAAGGTGGTAGAATTGGGGGTTGGGGGGCTTCCTGGAGGAGGGGACATTGTGGCAAATGGGACCCATCCCTGAGGACCCTCCAGCTCAGGTTGATAACTTATGCCTTCCTAAATCCGTTCATTCATTTGTCCATTCATTCACTCATGCTCTCTTTTGTTAACTCACTTTCACTAAACCAGCATAACTTGAAGGCTCCAAAGATATCTTAAAAATATGCAGATCCCAACAATGAGCCCCCATCCCAGGCCTCTCAACGTGGTTTCTGAAAGTTGAGGCCCTGAGAGAGAAGTTTCAGGACAACTCCAGAAGGCCTTACCCAGCTCCCCAAGATCATGGGTGCAATGGATCTGTTTCACAGACCAACAAGCTGAGGTCCAGACACTCTGGAAGAAGCTGCTCTGTCCCCACTGGTCAGTACCCTGGATTCTAGGGAACGTGATACACAGCCTCCAGTGGTGGAGGTGAGGATGGAGCTCTGGCTGGGGGCCTCCAGGCCTCCATCTCCGCTCCCTGAGCCACCCCCCGCCCCCACCGCCGTGGCCATGGCAACTGCAGGCAGTTACATAACTCGAGGGGGATACCCGTGCAGCGCACCCCCATTGTTTAGGCCCTGATGATGGGACTAACCCTTCCCCGTCTCCATCCTGGGCTCCGCGGGGATAATGAACGCCGAAAATCCAGCCTGCGGTAGCCCATACTAGCTGGTGGAGGGGGAGCAGGCCGCGCCCCCCGCCTCCGGCGGGGTTCCAACCCGGGATTGCGGAGGGGGGCGCAAATGCGCCATGCCAGCCCCCCTCCACAGAGCCAGGCCCTCAGCTCCTGGGTGCCCGTCAGCCCTGTGGCGAGATCGAGGCCACTGGGGCACCGCGGCTTTCTAAGAGCCCAAGGGCGGGCTTTGTGGACACCCCCTCCAAAGTGAAAGATCCTGGAGCCTCAGTGTCCCTTTCCCACGGCCCTCTCCCTGCTCACCTCATCGAGGGCCCTGGGACCCGGGGCAGGACAGAGGGGTCCCGGGCAGAGAAGCCAGCGTCCGCCTGCAGGCGCCGTTTACATGGTGGCACGGGGTCTGGCCGGGCACGTCTAAGCGGGCGGGCACGGGCCCGGGGCGGTCAGCGCGGGGACATCCCGCTACCTCCGAGCAAGCCGGCCCTTTAAGCGTCTCCCCGGGCGGGACCGTGAGCCGACTGACTGGCGTCTCGGCCAATCGCAGCTGCGTAGTGACCTGGCCTAGTTAGACTGCCAATCAGACTCGGAAGCCCCGGGATTAGGGCGGGCTCTTGGGGCAACGGTCCCGCCCCCCTCAGGGGTTTAAGGAGGTGGAAAAGAGATTGGGCCTGGTCCAAGGCCGAGAAGGGGTTGGAACCTGAGGCCTTCCGGGCCCCTGGGAGGTAGCAACCGCCAAGCCCTCCTCGCTGCAAAGAGGATTTCCTCGGCTAGCCTCTGCCTCCGTACTGGCCTGTCTCCTCTAAACGTCGCCCCAATGCCCCTTTCTCTGAGCTCACCTTTTCTTTCTACAATCTCGCAGATCTTTGCAATTTGTAAAGGAAATTGCAAAAGGCGAGGAAAAAGGCTCATAAAGGGCACAAGGTCACAAAGGAAGCTGGAGGAGCAGAGATGTGACTTGGAACTACGGCTGTGTGACTCCAAGTCCTGCAAATAGTTATTCTTTAAACCATTAAACAGGTATCTTGGAGCTATTAGGAATTAGTTTCACAGATAGGCCATTTTAACTGTTGGTCAATTTAACTGGTGACTCTGGTCCCAGCTGGAGCCAGAGAGCCCACAATTCAAATCCAGCTTCTGCCGTTTGCTGATATATGACCTTGGGCAAGTCCCTTCCCTGAGCCTCCATTTATTTCTTTATGAAATTAATTCCCTCTCCCGCATGAGTTTGCTAGGCAGGTAAAACACTTAGTGAGGAAAGTGCTCCATACGTTATTGACATTATTATTGTACTGCCGTCGTATTGTAGTGGTTTGCTAAATGGTGGTGCAGGTAGGATGGGCTTCAGATGACAAGGGGTTAACCATCCCTTGCCCACTCCTGTCTATCCCCTGGAATTTGCTGCCAGAGCTGGATTAGGTCCAGCCACCCACTCTTGCCCACTCAGGGTGCTCCTGGGAGACTACAGTTTTATTCATGCAGAAAAAAATTCCCCGCCCCCTCCCCAAGGTGGGTGATGCTGCAGGGCAGGGGCGGGTTGGACCAGAGGGAGGGACTGGAGTGGGGGAAAGGAGAGTATCTGAAGAGGACTTTAAAAAGATGAACAGGAGAGCACCAAGCAAAGGAGGGAGGGTGTGTGTGTATGTCAAAGGCAGGCTTCAAATGCCTGTCAAATATTTTTCTGGGACAATGGGGCGCCATAGAGGGTACATAAGAAGGGAAAGAGCTCAGGTACGAGTATTAGAAAAATAGAGACTGAGCGGGGGCACCAAGGGCAAGCCTGCAATCCTTGAGTTCTGCAGATTGAGAAATTGAATGACCACCCCAAGGACATCCAGCCAACTCCAACTCAGACCTTCTGGGCTCCCCGCCAAGGGGCGGAGACTTGGCTGAGGCGAAAGGAAAGCTGCCAGCCAGCTGTGCGCCATCTGCCTTGCTCCCGCTGGGGGTAGGAGATTGAACCAGCCGTTTCCTGAGGCTGCCACCAGCTGCACCACCGTCGCCCCCGGGCACCCTCTGCGGGTCTACAAAAGAAGGAACTACAACTCCCAGCAGACTCAGGGAAATAATGTTTTGTAGGCAAGCGCATGCGGAAAAGGAGCTGTTCGCCTGCCGCCTGCTGGTCCAGAACTACACTCTCCTGCGGGGACGGATGCGCACGCCCGAGGTGCGGTGAGTCTACGTAGAACTACAATGCCCAAGGAAATGTGGGCTCCGCTGTAGAAGAAACTACACTTCCCAGAAGCCCTCGTTCCGCAGCTACGGAGCCTATAGGCTGCGGAGTAGCTGGAAACTGACGGCGTGCTGCGGCTGAACATGGCTTTCTCGGTCAGATCGCTGGGTTGCCTGCTGGGTCCCGTCAGTAGGTCAGCGGGGCTGCTGGGTGGCAGGTGAGTCTTCATGGGAACAACTTCTCAAAAATCTGGGAGTCACAGCGGCGTCGAGGGCTGCCTCCAGGTTATTTACCAATTGCATGACCTTCCAGTGCCTTGCGAAATCCTCGAGTACCTTTTCCTTCCAGGTTCCCTCCCGGCTTTGATTTGGAAGCCGAAGCTTGGAAAGGTTGAGCTCCACGCGGAATTCACACAGCGCCCCCTCTGACCTTTCTCTCTGTCTCTCTGCTCCTGCAGGTGGCTCCAGGGTCCCCGGGCCTGGCTGGGGCTCCCCGACACCCGGAGACTCCCCGCCATGCAGCAGACCAGAGGCAGGACGCGCGGGAACGAGTATCAGCCAAGCAACATCAAACGCAAGAATAAGCATGGTTGGGTCCGGCGCTTGAGCACGCCAAACGGCGTCCAGGTCATTCTTCGCCGCATGCACAAAGGTCGAAAATCGTTGAGCCATTGAGGAACGGGACGTGGCGGCTGGATCTTCCCATTAAAGCATTTCCCTCGCTTAGCCTGCGGCCGTTTTTGTGGAGAGCTGGGGAGTAAAGAGTCGGACACGACTGAGCGACTGAACTGAACTGGGGAGCAGGGACTACTGGGACGGACATGAATCCTCCTCTAGGTTTCTGGAAGAGGGAATGGGAAGTCAGACATTGCCAGAGTGACTTTTTACGCTCTTGAATTAGGAAGACTTCGGAGCAATAGTCCACAGATGGTACAGTGAACACTTTTGTAACCCAGTTCATAGTTGTATTCACAACTCGTCCTGCTTTCTGTGAGGCAGATCTAAATATTTCAGAATGCACCTCTTTAAGGTTCCGTTAATACATATTAACAAAACTTTTCACAGATTTAAAGAAAAAGCCAACAATTCCTTTATGTTGTTAAAAGTCTAATAAATGTCCAAAATTTCACTTGTCTTGTAAAATGTCATAATTCTCACAAGTTCTAGGAAGGCTTGTGAGTGGTGGGAGGGGTTTGAACCCTCCACCTGCCCCTTGGAGATGGGCACTGTGATCTGGAGCAAGATAGCCCTCTGAGGTTCTTTTGGTTCCTGTAAAAAGGGACTTCCCTGGCAGTCCAAGTGGTTAAGATTCTCCACTTTCCCAACTGCACGGGGGCAGGTTCAATCCTGTATGCTGCGTGGCGCAGCCGAAAATAAAGTAGATTTGTCCTTAAAATGAGATGCTCATTTCTTCCTTGCTATGTTGGTGGTGGTTTAGTCGCTAAGTCGAGTCCGACTCTGCAACCCCATGGACTATAGCCTGCCAGGCTTCTCTGTCCATGGGATTTTCCAGGCAAGAATACTGGAGTGGGTTGTCATTTCCTTCTCCATGTTGTTGGAGTAATAATATTCCATAACTTATTGAGTACTTCCTCAAAAAGTCCTTGTATCCAGGCTGTCAGGCTGGGGGTGGGGTTTTGTGGGGCTTATTCATACCCAGGCAATTTGGACCCAGTGCACAGTGGAGTCAGGGCTAGGACGATGATCGTGAGGATTGTAGGAGCCCAGAGGAGGCATTGGCCTTTGCCTTGGGAAGAAGGCAGTAAGACAAGGCTTCTTCGAGAAGGTGGTCCAAAAGGAGAGATTGGACGAGTCAGGATAAAAGGTGGAGGAAGGAGGCCGAAGAGTCCCAGAATTTCGGGGCAAGGAGAGGCAGGACTGGATCTTTGGGCTACTAGGGAGCCACGGGAAGTGTTTCAGAGATAGTCTATTCCGTCAGTTCAAAGATAGTCAAACGACTAGTGGGGAAGTTTAGATATGCTGAAACCTAAAGGTTGGAACCCTGGGGAGGAGGCTGGGAGTGTTACGGCGGGTGCCCATCCTACCAGGGCTGCTGTGAGAACCTCATGAACCACCAGATGAAAAAGCGTAGCAATGTTAGAGAGCTGCAGGATCTCCGGGTGTTGCGGACTACAAATCCCAAGGGGCTTTGGGGACCCGGCCTCCACCCGTTTCCGATTTCACCGCTCACAGCTTGCAAGTCTCGGGCGGGGTTTTGCTCTCTCAATGTAACTTGACCACGAAGGAGGAGGCGTGACGACCAATGGGCGCGTGGTTTCGCCGGATCTGGCCAATGGGGGGCGCAAAGACCGCGTAACTTGGAGGCGGAGCCAGAGGGCAGGCCAATGATGGGCGGGCGGTCGCACCATCAGGTTAGGCTGCGCAGTGGCTGGAAGTTACTGTGCGGCGGCGGCTAAGAAGGCGGCGGTGGTGGCGGTGGCGGCGGCTGAGGCGGTGGCTGAGGCGGTGGCGGAGGAAAAGAAGATGGTGAGAGTGGCTGGCAGGGCCGTATTCCCCCTCCGCTCGACAAAATGGCGCCACGGGCCCACCCACTTCCAGTGATCCCTGAGGCCCCTCACCGCCCTACTCGGCCCCCTCGGGTCCGGCCCCGCCCCTCCATCTGACCTGTGACCTTCGATCCCCCCCGGACCGTGCTGTGAGCTTCCTGCTCACCCCACCCTGGCTCCATCTTCGACCCCTGACCTTTTTTAGGCTTCCAGGCCCTGACAACTCATTCATTTCCGGGTCGCGGGTCCCCCCGGAAATCGCCCGGTGGATGGGGATGGGGTCCCTCAGACCCCCGAACTCAGGCCTAGTACCCCGCGCCCCGGGCCTGGGCCTTTTCAGTTCGGGAGGGTTTGGGAGGCCGGCCTGAGCGTCGAGGCGGGGAGGGGGCTTGACATAGTGACATGCGGGGCTTTGTCGCCGAAGGAAGTGCGACATCGCGAACTGCCCTGGTCTCTCAGAGCCCTAACCCCACCCCCGACATTCCGGCCCCGACCGGCTGGAAGAGGGAGCAACTTTATCTCTCCAATCACCAGGCCCTTTCCCTGCTAAATGGGGGTAGCAATAGTCCAGACCTCATCGGGTTGTGATAATTTAGGGAACTGACGTCTTAAAGGGCCTGGGACAGTGAACGCCCAGCAGATAAGCTGGGTGACTCGGGGATGGTGACTTTCCCAGCTGTCTCCTCATCTTGAAGTGGAAATGATGCCAGCGTGCTGTTGGGAGGTTAAAATCCCCCTTGGGCCACTCAGTCGTCCTGGGGTTTGTGTCTGGTGGTTCTGTGGGGTTCGGTCTTTTCACCTGTGAAGTAGGACTCTGCCTTAGAGTTGGGCTGAAGTCCCCTCCATTCCCCCCACTATTTGTCATCCCCAGGGCTGACAGAGGTGATGAAAGCTTTTGTCAGGGCAAATCAAATAGCACTGTCCCTGGACTCAGTCCCAGCCCACAAGGTGTAGTCCTTAGGATGTCATGGGGGATGGGCAAAAAAAGACTTGTTGTCAGGAAGAGTATGGGAAAGTGGTAAGTTGGTTCCTAGCAGGTGGGTCCCTAGGCCTGGGTATTATCTTTGATTGCTCGCTGCAACCGTATTGCCCGTGTTCAGTCCTTAAAGAGGGTTCTCTTGGCTCAGCCTCCAGAACGAATTCTGAATCCACGGCTCCCCACCCTGGTCCGGGCACTGCCACCTCCCGCCTGAACACCTGCTCCAGCCTCCTACCTGGTCTCCTTGCCTCCATCCTGCCCCACTGACAGTCTGTAATGCACCAAGAACCAGAGGGTGCTTTTAAAGATATCAATCAGATAATACCACCATCTCGCTTATGAAACATTCCGGGAGCTTCCTGTTGTCACCCCAATGAAACCCACCTCCCCCCTCAGCCTCCAGAGTCCCCCCTCCCTACCTCTGTGGCCTCATCTGTACCCACTTCACCCCTCTCCCCTTGAGATCCAGCCACTGTGGCCTTGTTTTCACATCTTCACGTTCCAAGTCCATGCCACCCCAGGGGCTTTGCACCTCTTACTCCTTCTGCCTGGAATGCTCATCGTCCCAGGAATATCATCTGCCAGAGGGCCCCTTTCTGACTGCAGGAGACCCCCGTGTCTCTTTTCTGCACACCATTTCTTTTCCTCATCTTGCTTTGGTTGGGTCACTGGCAGGCTGCCCGCACAGGGGCTGGCACACAGATACTCAGTGAGTGTTTGCTGAAGCAGTGGACAGCTTCTGGGCCCAGCTGTAGTTGGGATTTGTCTTGCTGAGGTGAGGATTTCTCCCTGTGTCTGAGGCTTCATTTTCCTGCCCAGCTAACAGGAAGTACAGGCCATCCCCTGTCTGCATAAATTTATTCAGCACAGACGCACTGCTGCTAATAATGCTCAGTTGATGCTACCACCTCAAGGCTGCTCTGGGTAAAGCTATTTCTCCATGTTGTCTTACTGGAGCTCAGAACAACCCTGGTTCACAGCAGGAACAGCCAGGCTGGGAGTTCACCCGCCCCAGGTCACACAGCCAGGGAGAGGCCTGTCCAGCATTCAGTGCAGGCCTGGGGCTCTGGAGCCTCTCACCACTCTACCACCCAGCCCTGTGAGGGCCCCAGGGTTGAGCCAACCCTGCCCTCTGCCTCAGGGAGGGGACAGTCCATGAAGGAGCTGGGTGTGTAAACAGATGGCCTCATTGGGGTGGGTGTGAGCATGGCTTCCAAGGTGTGGGGAGAGGTAAGGCGGAGGGCGGGTTTGAGCTGGCTGGAGAGGTTGGTGGGTGTTCCCCCATGGAAAACGGAGAGGCATTGCTGGAGGGTGACTGAGGCTGGGAAGGGGTGTGGCAGTAAGCTGGCATGGGCTCAGCCTCACCAGGGCTGTGGAGGGGGACCCTATCCCGTCCTTTCAGGTCTCAGGCCTGCATCACTGCGTCTGGGGCGTCCCCCACCCCCGCTGTCATGGGCCTCACGTGGCACCTCATGGTGCCCTGTCCTTGTGGCCACTTGGCTTTCACCACACGCTCTTTGATCCACACCCGTGTCCCCGTGCACTGGCTGTTCAGAGGGCCCAGGGGTAGGATTGCTGTGGCTCCCCGCAGTGCCTTTGTGCCTGGTGTGGGGCCCACCACATGGCTGGTCCCGAGAGAAGCCTGCCAGATGAATGAAGCAGATCCCATGGTCTGGAACTGAGCTAAGGCAGGGGTCCTGGGACAGGGGAGGCAGGTGTGAGGGGCTCTGCGCTGACTTCCAGGCAGTAGCTCACTCAGATAGGAGGGCCACCTCCTGGGTGGGAGCAGGAGGCTCATCCCGCTGCCATCTTGCCTAGGCCCAGCAGGGGGAGAGATTGGTTTCAGGAGGTGAAAACCCCTGTTCCTGCCTGCCCCAGAGCGGGATGAGGGATCCCCCGAATGGCGGCTTCCCCGAGGGCACAGCCCACAGGGTTCAGGCGCGGCAGTGGAGCACCCGAGGGAAGGTTCACGTGGCCTGCAGGCTCTGAGCCTCGGCTTTTAGGCAGGGAAGAGGAGGCAATGGCATCACAGGAGCAGGAGCTTTACCTCCCAGACTGGGCAAACCTGGATTCAGCCAGCTCCTTGTTTCCCTTTGGGGCTGGGGAACCTCTGACGAGTGTCACGTGAGCTTTCTGCCTCAGTTTCCTTGACTGTATGAGGGGGTGCCTCCAGTGTGGGGGGCCCCTGGTCCTCCCTCTCTGTGCCCCTCCAGGCCTGAAGGCAGTGTTGCTCTCCCGCTCTGCTGGATGTCAGTTGTTGCCCCAGGCTCTCAGCTGTCATTCCTCCCCAAGGCTCTTGTGCCTTGGTTTTCTGAGGTGGACACCTCTCCTGTTGGCCTTTGTTCCTCACATCTTGTGCCCAGAGACCTGACCCCCACCCAGAGTCAGGGTCTTCCCCTTCCAGAGCACCCAGCTGCTGCCAGCATGCCAGGGAAAAAAGACTTTGCACGAGTCAGGGCCATGGATGAATGCCGTTGCTGGCTCCCTAGCATCTTGCAGACCTGAAGCTTCTGGCGCCTGAGCCCCTGCCCCAGGCAGTAGGGTGTGAGGGGCAGGGGTGGCCAACTTGTTCCCTTTAGAATTCTGCCCGCCTTCCCCACCAGGCGTTCTCCCCTCACAAAGCAGCCTTTGGATGTTGGGACCTCAGGAGCAGCCCCCGCACTGACCCTCGTCCCTACAGTGTTTGACGAAGAGCTCAACCAGGTTTAAAAAGCTAGCACCGACAGACTAAAGCTTAGGTTTCTGAGTTTTCACAAGACTTGGAAGCTTGGTTGACCCTCCGGGTCCTGCATGCAGGCAGCCCCTGAGTCCCAGCTGCCCTTTCCCCTTCACCCAGGCTCCTGCTCCCCAGCTCCGTGCACTGTCACGGGGTGTCTTAGGGTGGACGAGTCTCTCTCCATCCCATGACTCTATTAGAGATGCCTAAATGGACCAGGAGTTTTATCTTCAAAAAGCACAGAAGGCAGGTCTGCAGTCAGATAGCCTGGGACCAGTTGCCCACCCCACTGCTCACTCCTGACTTGACATAAATGTCTGTTCCTTTTTGAGCCTCAATTTCCCCGCACCTCTTGGGCTTCCCTGATAGCTCAGCTGGTAAAGAATCCGCCTGCAATGCAGAAGACCCTGGTTCGATTCCGGGGTCGGGGAGATCTGCTGGAGAAGGGATAGGCTAACCACTCCAGTACTCTTGGGCTTCTCTTGTGGATCAGATGGTAAAGAATCCACCTGCAATGCGAGAGACCTGGGTTTGATCCTGAGTTGGGAAGATTCCCTGGAGAAGGGAAAGGCTACCCACTCTAGTATTTTGGCCTGGAGAATTCTGTGGACTGTATAGTCCATGGGGTCGCAAAGTGACGGGGCTAGTGTGAGGCCTGGGCATTCCTAGTAGCTCAGATGGTAAAGAATCTGCCTGCAATGCGAGAGACCTGGGTTCAACCCCTGGGCCGATGATCCCCTGGAGAAGGGTATGGCTACCCACTCCAGTATTCTTGTCTGGAGAATTCCATGGACAGAGGAGCCTGGTAGGCTACAGTCCATGGGGTCAGGAAAGAGTCAACCACGACTAAGCAGCTAACACTTTCACTTTCATGCGAGAATGTGTCCTTACCCCAGGGTTGTTTGCTCCTAAGAGTAGACACATCAGGTGGCCAGCCAAGGGCAAGTTCTAGAAAATGTGACTGATAGGACAGAAAGAAGGAAGTGGAAGCTGTCTGGTAGCCCGCCCTGCCATGGGTGCTCTGGGGGTGGCCCAGCCTGCCACCCCTTTTCTCACTCACCATCTTCCTGTCTTCCAGGCAGATTTTCTGAAAGGACTGCCTGTCTACAACAAAAGCAATTTTAGTAGATTTCATGCCGACTCTGTGTGCAAAGCCTCGGTGAGTACATAGGCCATAAGCTGCCTCGAGGGAAAGGGTCGGGGTGATATGCAGCTCGAGGGTCAGAGTCTTGTCTGGAACAGAGGCCGAGCTTGAAGCCCAGCCCCCTCAAAATCCTTGCATGTCTTTTAATCTGCCGGGGAGTGAGGGTGCCAAGTTGAGGTGTGTGGGGACCGTAGACCTGCTCACTCTCCTAACCCATGCCTTCCCACCCCTCTTGCAGAACCGACGTCCCTCAGTCTACCTGCCCACTAGGGAGTACCCGTCTGAACAGAGTAAGTGGCCGCTGTCCTGTGCCATCCTGGCTGGCAAGGGGAAAGGCCGTGGGGTGGTGCAAGAGGGGCCCTGTGGGAAGCTGGGCCGCTCCCAGCCCTTGGGAGCAGCCGGAAGCCTGCCTTGCCCTGGGGCCCTCCTGATCGCCCCACTGGCATCTACAGTCTGCCCTCGTCGATGCAGATGGGCCCCGCTGGCTCCACGACACAGGTCTGGAGATTTGTACTGTGGGGTGGGGGACCCATCCCAGCCTGGGGTGGGCAGCCTGGGGAGGGAGTGTCTGGAAGAGGTACCTACAGGGAGAGGCCTGGAGCCCGCAGAACGGGGATCTCACAGTTATTTATTGTGGTCCTGGTGTGTTCTTTTAACTGTGAAAAAAACCCCGGACCTCTCTCGGCTTGCTCTGCAGTCACTGGGGCTCCGTCACATGGATCTGTGCTCCTGGTCTGTCTGGGCAAATAGGAGCCGGCAGGCCGGGGCTTGTTCCCTGCCTGAGGGTGGAATCCAAGCTCCGCTTTGGACTCGCCTCCACCTGGGAAGCTGGGAAGCTGGGACCCCGCCGCGGCAGCTGGCTCGGGCTGCTGGTAGTGGCAGTGCTCAGGTCGGGGAGTGTTTGGCTTCTAGAAATCTGCTCCTGGGTTGGGTGTGTGACTTGAGTCTCAGAGAGGCCACCCAGAGCAGTGACAGCCCAGAGGCCGTGTAAGGGAAGGCGGTGCCAGCCGTGGTGGCCAGCTTCTTCCTACAGCTTTGTCTGTCTTTCCTCCTCAGTCATCGTGACAGAGAAAACAAACATTCTTTTGCGCTACCTACATCAGCAATGGGACAAAAAGGTAAGGCGCATGGGGGTTGGGTGCTGGGCCTCGGGGACTAGCACAGTGCCCAGCAGGGGGCTGTGAGTTGGGGAAGAACACTGGTGGCTGGGAGAGTGAGTGTTGGGTGGGGCCGGGAGGGCTAAGTAGGAGTTTGCCAGATGATTCAGGAGAGGGAAGAATGTTCTAGAGGAGAGAAGGGCTGTGCCAAGGCCATGGGGCTCTGGTGCTCCGGAACAGGCAGGGGCCTGGTAAGCTGTGCCGAGAGGCCTGACTCCCCAGAGGGTGTGGGGAGCACAGCCCTGGTGGCAGGTGGACATGGGTGCTATTACTTAATCTTCATTCAATGATGAAATGCTCACGTGATTAAGAAATTCAGGCCCCACTGGGGTGTGTAGCTGAGGTGAAAAGTCATCTTCCCCACAAAGGGCTATCTTTTGGACAGGATTTTTTTTGCTTTCTTGAAAATTTGCCTGTGAAGTTTTGCCACATGGTCAGGTGGTCTTATTTCCTCTAATGCTGACCACTGGACAGTGGCCTGCTCTGGGCCAGGTTGAAGGGGACCCCGTGATGCAGTGACTGCTCAGAACACCCCAGCCCCTGGGCTCCACAAGCCTTGCTCCCCACCAGTGAGGGAAGGAGCTTTTCCCAAGTCAGCACACTCTCCTTTTCTGTGGCCATTCGGGGACCTTCTCAGGAGGCTCTTGAGTGCCCTTCGCCCTCCGGCACAGTGGGTGCTTCTGAGAAATGGGCCACGTCGGGGGCAGGGGGTGGTCACTGAGCCGTCGTGGTGACTCCGTGACACGCCTGTCACAGGCTGGGGTCCCCAGTGGCTTGGCAGGGCAGCTTCAGGGGACAGAAGGATCTGCCCGGCCAGGGGCCTTGGATCCGCCCAGGCCCAGCTCGGGGAGGCACTGGAGCCCTGGAACTGCAGAGGCAGCCTGACTTTCGGTGCTCACCCTGCTCCCCTGCCCCCCAGAATGCCGCCAAGAAGAGAGACCAGGAACAAGTGGAGCTAGAGGGCGAGAGCTCGGCACCGCCCCGCAAGGTCGCGCGGACCGACAGCCCGGACATGCACGAGGACACTTAAGACTCGCGCCCCCGCTCAGGCGCCTCCCGTCTTGTCTGCTCCTCGCCCACCTGCCTTGTGTAAGCGCCCCCGACCCCACCCGTCCGCCGGCCCGCCCATACCCCTTCCACACCACTTCCAACCTCATAGGAGCCAATGTATTTATTTTCCTTGAGTTTTTATTTATGCTGTAAAACGCACCAAGCAATGGTTGCAGGGGACGCCAGACCCAGTAGTGTGATGTTGGTAGACGCTTTAAAACAAAGACAAAAACGTTGTTACTCACCTTCCCCCATCCCGTTCCCCTTCCTCCTCTTGCCCCCCAGTTCTCCTCTGGAAAACTGGAGCGTGTCTTCGAGGGTCTAGAGCCGGGACCCTGCTGCGGCCGGCCGGTAAGGGTGGGGGCCCTTCTCCCAGCGCCCACCTCCCGGTCCGGGCCTTAAAGACTTTGCCTTGTCTCGAGTTCCACCGGGACCTATTCTGTGCCCAGACCTTGCTCTGAGCTCGAGTAAGGGGGAGAAGTCAGCCCTTCTGGATCTTTCTCTTAAGTCATTTTATCATGGACTAGTGCGTGCTCCGTGTCCACCCCAATAAAAGGATCTTTCCTACCCGACCTTGCGTCTTTGCTCGGCGTGCCTCGGCACCAGAGGACAGAGCCCCTGAGAGTCGTCCCATCGTCACCGGAGGAGCAAGAGGGGCCTTCAGACACTGGGGCCCCAGAAACAGCTGGATCCTCTGATGGGCCTGTTTGGCCATCTTGGTCAGAGTCAAGACCTGCCTGGACTCTCCCCTTGGCCTCACCCACATCAAGGTGTCCCCAAGGACCAGGACACCCCCTATCCCTCCCGGAGGAACGGTCCATGCTGCCAAGGATGGAGCTGTGGTGGGCCCCATGCCCAGAACATCAGCGAGCAGGGCGACATGCCCACCCGCCATCACGGAGACAGGTGGCCTGGCCTCCCTCCCTGGCTCAGGAGGCGGCGTGCAGAGTGCCAAGGAAAGCCCAACCCCAGTGCCCTCAGGCAGCAGGTTCCTTGGCCAATCCCGGCCACCAGTTGGGCTGGGTTTGGGGCTGACCCCAGGGAGGTAGGGGGCATTCAGGCTCCAGGCAGAAGGTTCAAGGCCCTGAGCACCAGCGCACAGGGCCAGGGGAGTGCCACTTCTTCCCCCTCCTACCTTGAATGGGAGCCAGAGTGTTGGAGCCGATTGCTAGGGTGTTGGGGGTGGTGAGGGGTGGGGCTGCAGAGCGAGGGAGACAGCAGGCTGCAGGGGGTGCCCATTCCAGGGTGTCACCATGGAGATGCCAGCCTAAATCAGACTGCTTGGGCCTGGGCCACCAGGGGTCTGCTGGGTGGAAGGTTCCAGGCTCAGCTGCCCAGCGGTGAAGCCCAGCTCTGGGTGCCTCTGCAGCAGTGGCCATGAAGCTGGTGCTTAGGAAAGGCAGGTTTGACCGTGGTCATGCCAGGGAAGGCCAAGTCCCTGGAGGCTCTCAGACCAGCTCGGAATCGCTCGTCCCAGGAGATGGGCTGGCGCTGGGGAGGCGCGTGGTGTCACCTGCTGTTGTGACTGAGTAGATGGCAGGAGTTCAGCTTCAAAGGCCACGGGGCCCGGGCAGGTCTTGTCCTTCAGCCTGTCCTTCCCCAGGCTCACCCACACCTCCCTGGCCCTAGGGGGCTGGGTGCCATCTCCTGCCGTCCCTGTCCATGGTGTGGTGGGGTCCCAGGGCCTCTCCATGGTCTCCCCAGCTTAGGCCCCTCAGCTAGCCTCCACCCACCTCTCCTGCCTTTGGGGCTCTCCTTACTCTGCTCCCCGCAAACACCACACCTCGTGCCTTTGCACAGGCTGCTCTCTTGCCTCTAGCAAACCCTGATGTCTTTTCTGTGGCCTCCCAAAGTGCGCCTGCCTCATGCTGGCTCCCACAGCCCTGGGGCACAGCCTTTCTGACTGCGCCTCTGGATGTGGACCCGCTGAGGCCACGCCCATCCCTGATCACTCAGTGAAGGGTCCGGGCCGCTGTGATAGCGGTCACACAGCGGGGCCGTGCCAGCCCTTTCCCAATGCTGCCCCTGAACACACCGTCCCCATAACATCAAGACTCGGGCACCAGGTGCCTTCAGACGCCCATGCCCCGAGTGCCCCCTGTAGCCCTTGACTTCTCAGATGTCAGCCTGGGAGGCAGGTCTGCCAGAAAGGGTAGCCTTGCACAACGGAGGCTGGCTCAGGACCCACACCTACGACCTGACCTGCGGATTCCTGTCAGCACTTTTTGAGATTCCTTCCTTTGTCTAGGAGGCTGAAGATGGGGCCGGAGGCTCTGCAGGTCCTCCCAGGGGGGCCCTAGGCCTGGATTTCTGGAGTTTTCCATACGTTTGGCCTGGAGACCCAGTTCTTAAGCATTCCCCAAGGGTCTCAGGACAGAAGGGGAGCCCACTCTGGGCATGCCAGTCCCCCAAAGAGCTGGCCCCGACCTTGTCATTGGACCTTGGAAGTCCCCTTTCAGCAGCTCCGCCTTTGGGCACTGTTGAAATATACTTTTTATTGCATTTCTGCCGTTTTACAAAAATATGACAAAATAAATTAAAAACAAATAAATAATCACCTATTCTGTGTGTGTTTTCTGTTGTTTTTTTTGGGAGGGTTTCCTTTCGTTTCCCCCCATCTTGGTCGAAAGGAAAACGGCAGATAGAGGGGCCCCAGGCCCCTGACCCTGCCCCAGGAGGGGGCAGCCAATACTGGGTACATCGGGCCGGCCCAAGTGTTTTCTGGGTGGCGGCCGCCACCCCGTCTGTGACTGATATTGCATATGAAAACAGGAAGGCAGGGCGGGCGGAGCTAATGCCAGCCGCTGGGCCAGCACACGGCCTGAGGACTGGGACTGGAGCTGGGGCTGGGCGAGGGCGCCGGGGGCTGGGGGGCCTCGGAGGTGGGAGGCGGCGGCGGCGGGAGGCTGTAGAAGCTGGCATCCCCCGGCAGGGGCTGGGGGGCAGGCGGGGGCCCAGCGAGAGCACAGGGCGGGCAGTCGGTGGCAGCAGGGGCCTGCCGGGGGGCGGCGCCCTCGCCCCCGCAGCCCCACGGCGCGTCCCACTGCCAGCAGCCCGCAGGGGGCGTCGGGGGCCGAGGCAGCGGTGCTGGCGGCGGTGGCGGCGGCGCAGGGCTCCGGCTGCGGCGGCTGCGGAGGGCCGGGGCACCCACAGGAGCCAGCGCTGTCCCTGCGGAGGCGAGAGGGGCCGTTCCGGGGAGATGCCGTCCCCGCCGCTGGGGACCCTGCCCGCGCTCCCTCTGGGCTTTCAGGCACATGGAGGGCCTTATTGCTTCTGATCAGCGACAAGGGGTGGGCTTCTTCGGGTGCATCCCCGGACTCTGGGCACTGGGCCCCTCCCCTTCACGGAGAGAGGGAAGTCTGAGGAAGTCCCGCTGACTTCCGACCTAAGTCCCTGGTGCTACAGCTGCCGCCCCTTGGGCTCCCTGGGATGGGTCGCTGGACCCCGGGCACGAATGAGGTTGTGGGGGGTCAGTGAGGCCTGTGACTCTGCTCCGCGGCCACAGGGCTGCAGCCCTGAACTCCCCTAGTGGGCAGCCTGAGCCCCACCTCCAAGGAAGGCCTCCAGGGACAGCTTGGGCTGCAGGACACGGGCTTGCATAGAGGCCTGGGGGTTGTGGTCCCCCAGAGTGAGCTGGGTGTGGGGTCTCACTGGGGCAGGAAAGGCTAGGCCAGGTGGTGAAGGGGTCCCCTAGTGGGCAGCCTGAGCCCCACCTCCAAGGAAGGCCTCCAGGGACAGCTTGGGCTGCAGGACACGGGCTTGCATAGAGGCCTGGGGGTTGTGGTCCCCCAGAGTGAGCTGGGTGTGGGGTCTCACTGGGGCAGGAAAGGCTAGGCCAGGTGGTGAAGGGGCCTCCCTCATCTTTCCTGGCACCAGAGCATGGCAGGCGGGCACCCTGGGAAGGGCACTGGGAGACAACGGACTTTGGCATCCCTCCCCCAGGGGTGAGGAGGGTCAGGCACAGGGCTCCAGGCTCTCAAGGACCCGGAAAGACTGAGTAGGCTTTGATCAACAGGCTCCGTGTACCACAGACCCAGGTCCCCAACTGGTACCAGGAGACGGAGCCTCCCCTGTCCGCTTCAGCCCCTCTCCCACACCTGGACACCCTACCCCTACCCCAAAGCCCAGCCCAGAGTCCCCACCCCCGAGTTAAAGCTTGTGACCTGAGCTTTCCTCTTCGGGCCGGGGTGTGTCCGGCTCGTCAGCTGCAGCCTCGTCCGCCAGCCCACTCCGCTGGGCTCGGCAACCGCCACCGCCGAGGGTCCCGTCCTGCCGGGCCTGCCCGCCCGCCCCGTTGGACCCGGCCTCTGCCCGGGCCCCGCCGAAGGGGAAAAGCTTGCCGGCGTGGAAGGCCTTGGGCGGAGAGTGGCTACGCTCTGGGTCCCGCCGGGTCTCAGGTGACTTGAGGAATTTGAAGCTAAGGAAGGCGGGCAGGCGGGTGTCGCTGCCAGTGGGCGACTGGGCAGGGGTTGGCCGGGTGGTGAGGTTGGCCGCCGTGGCGGCTGGCGAGGAGGACGAGGCCCCGGACGACAGGAACTTGCCCTGTAGTGGGATGATCTGCTTCAACTTCATGACGTTGTTAGGTGCCAGCAGGGACCCCGGGCGCTTGGGTCGCTCCGGCCCGTGGCCACCTGCCCCACTGCCCTTGGCCTTGGCCGAGGTTTTCTCCGGGGCAGCAGGGTCCAACCCAGAGCCCTCAGCCCGAGCCTCCTCTCGGCCACTGGCGTCTCGCTCCCTCCGGGCATGGTGCTCTGCATGGCGCTGTCGCTCCTCCTCCTCCCGCCTACGCCGTTGCTGCTGCTGGTAGCGGTGCTGGGCCTGGCGCTCATGTCTCTGAGGGCAGAATGGAGCCATTACGGGCACTGGGAGGAGTGAGTGTGTGAGCAGGTGCCCACCCAGGCCCAGGCCCATGCGGGGCTCTCCTGCAGAAGTGGGGAGAGATCCACACACTTCTTGGGTTCCAGCTGCATCCCTGGACCCACGCCAGGGCTCTTTGAGAACTGAGAAGAGAGCAAACATTTACTGGCCACCAATTTTGTCCCCGGTCGCATGCCAGACGCTGTTTTAGAAATTGGGAGAGTTAAAACAAATATTGGGCCTCAGTGGTTCCCTCTTTCTGGAGAACTGGGGAGAGACAGAGCTGTGCCTGTCCAGTGGCCAGTAGCCACACACGGCAATGTTAATTAAAAAATATATATTATTTTTGGGCCCCACCACGTGACTTGCAGGTATCTCAGTTCCCAGAGCAGAGACTGAACCCGGGCCATGGCAGTGAAAGCAGTGGATCCTAACCGCTAGACCAGCAGGGGCTCCCATGGTTGTGTCACGTTAAATAACTGAAATAAGGTAATTCCCTGGCAGTCCGGTGGTTAGGATTCTGTGCTCTCACTGTGAAGGGTCCAGCTTTGATACCTGGTTGGGGAACTACGATCCTATAAGCCACGAAGCACAGCCAATATATAAACAAACAACAAGACAACTGAAGTAACAGCTCGGTTTCTCAGTAGCACCAGGTCCCATTGCAAGCGCTCATTGACCATCTATAGTAACGGGCTACATGGGCAACCCAGAATAGAACATTTCCATCACTATTTTTGGGGCTTCCCAGGTGGCGCAGCAGTAAACAATCTGCCTGTCAATGCAGGAGACTTCTCGTAAGAGATTTAGGTTTGACCCCTGCGTTGGGAAGGTCCCCTGGAGAAGGGAATGGCTACCCATTCTAGTATTCTTGCCTGGAGAATTCCATGAACAGAGGAGCTTTGCGGGCCCCAGTCCATGGGGTCACATGGACACTGAGCAACTCAGCACACACACGTCATCATGGAGGGCTCCACTGTTTGGTGGCAATGAGCTCCCTGGTCTGCTCTGCAGTTTTCTGGGGAACATGTCACAGGCTGGGCTTCTAGGAAGCATCAGCTGTGTCCCTGTCCCCACACAGGACAATGCCCGGCAAGCTGGCAGATGACAGTTCATAAGTGCTGGCCTGGTGCGGGATGCCACCAGGACCCCAGAAGGGACCAGGTCCTTTTGAAATGCTAATTATTACCCTAGGCTTCCCTGGTGACTCAGATGGTGAAGAATCTGCCTGCAATGTAGGAGACCTGGGTTTGATCCCTGGGTAGGGAAGATCCCCTGGAGGAGAGCATGGCAACCCATTCCAGTATTCTTGCCTGGAGAATCCCATGGCCAGAGGAGCCTGGTGGGCTACAGTCCATGGGGTCACCAAGAGTCAGATACGACTAAGCAACAAACACTAACAGGATCTGCACATCTACCCTCCTAAGGATGTGATGGGTGAGGCAGAGAGGTGAGGGGGGAAAAGCCCCTCGGAGCAGAGATGTAAAGCATGCCGGGCCCTGGCCCACATACCTTGAAGGCCTCCCGGCGCTGGTACTCCAGCTTGGCCATCTCCTCAGCCACCCAGCCTGGGATGTCGGGGATGGCCACATGGATGAGGTACTTGAGGAGCAGAGCGAAGTGCTGAGGCGACAGAGGAGGAGGCTGCAGGCATGGGGACACCCCCCCACCACCACCTGGGTCCCCCACCCGGCCACCGGTCCCACCTCGAGCACCACCACGGACACGATGGCTGCCTCGGGACTGAGCCAGGGGAAGAGGCGCTGCAGCTGCCCACACTGGCCAATTAGATAGCAATTGACCATGATTGCCAGGACGCCCATGACCTCCATCACCTTCTGCGGGGGTAGGGGGGACAAGAGGGGCTCAGATGGGGTCCCGCCAGCCTCCCCGGCACCCGCTCCCCCTCTGGGCATCCTGGCTCAGAGCCCTTGGCCCTTCCCCCACCTGCCACTGGCCAATGCTTTCCACCCGCTGCCCAAAGGGCCGCTGCAGCCCCGTGCACAGCTTGAGGGCATCACTGCGGATCTCGATGAGGTTGTTGATGAGGGCGCAGAGGGCAGCCAGGGGGAAGGCAGATGAGAAAAGCACGACATAGCCAAACTGCACGAACATCTCCTGGTAGTCCTGGAACGTGTCCTGTGGGCAGGCACCCAGGGGGTGGGCCTAGGCTCTCCCCCAACTCAGGACACCTCCTCCCTCAGCCCACCTTCCTCAGATTATCCTGCACGGACCCAAGCTCAGCAAGATTAGCAAGTTTCTGATCACATAAGGGTGAGTCGTAGCCATGGGATTCTCTAGGCAAGAAGACTGGAGTGCGTAGCCATTCCCTTCTCCAGGGGTCTTCCCCATCCAGGGATTGAACCCCAGTCTCCTGCATTGCAGGCAGATTCTTTACCGTCTGCGCCACCAGGGAGGCCCTGATCACATAAAGGGGCCCGTCATTCCTTCCTCTCCGGCCCTGCCAACGGCCCTGCCTCCACCCTCAGAGGCCCTCCTCACCTCGTATTTCTTCATGCAGCTCTCGAGCTCCGCCTGGGTGAGCTGAGATGAGTGTTCCTCCTCGGGTGGGTCAATCCAAGATGACCGGTTCTGCCGCCGCTGCTTCCGGGCTGAGTCTCCTGAACTCGGCTCTGGATCCGGGCCCCCATCCGGCCCCTGGTCTCGGCCCTCGCCTCCAGCCCGGCGGAACAGGACAGCCGGAGGAGGCTCCCGTTCAGGGCTGCTGGGAGCCCCCTCAGCCTCATCGTCCTCCTCGGCCAGTGTGAACACGCCCGGTTCCAGCCCCTTCTCCACCATGGTGGGGCTCCCCTCCTCCAGGAGGGCCTCCTGGCTTGGGCCCGGCCTACGCCGCCCAGCCCCCCGCTCGGCAAAGCTGACCTTCTTCAGTCGGAGCCCGCAGTCCAGGAGGCCACCCTCCTCGCCTTCCTCGTCCTCATCCTCCTCCTCTTCATCGTCGTCCTCCTCCTCTTCATCCTCCTCCTCTCTGTCCCCCCGGGGCCCGTTCCCCACCTCTCCCCCTTCCCCTGCCGGCCGCCGCTCCACTGCAGCCTCCTCTTCCTCCTCAGGTGCCCCGCAGCCCCCACTGAGACACCTGCGGCCCCCTCCACTGCTGCTGCCACCGCCGCCCTCTTCAGCCGGGGGTTCGAGGTGGCGGCGTGCAGGGCGCCGGAGGCTCAGGAGGCCAAGCAGCCAACGGGCCAGCTCCCAGGCCGCCCTCAGACCAAGCTCTCCTCGGCCCAGCCGCCGATACAGGTGGGGCTGCAGAACCTCTCGAACGTTCTGGAGGAACTGGCGGGTGATCAGCAGTGTGGCCAGCATCTGGGGGTAGGAAGGGGGCGGAGAGCGGCCTCGTGGGGGGCGGGCGGGGCCCTGGGCACTGGGACAGGCTGTGGGCGCCCACTCTCCCAAAGCACACATCCAGCCACAGCCTGAGCCCAGTCTGGATGTCCCCGGGCACAGAGGCAACCCCAAACCACAGCAGGGCAGGCCACAGCGCTTCTAGCTGATCACCTGGGCAGGCCACGGCCTCCCACCATGCCGCACCTCCTGGAGCTCAGATGGTGCCTAGGGCCTCCAGGGGCTCTTGACACCTGCACGCAGTCAGTGGAGCCCCATCCCTTCAGAGCATGCGCCCTCAGCTTGGCGTGAGTTCCCCTGCACAGCCACACTGCCCACCCTGGCAAGGCCCCAAGGGCTCGCCGCCACCTGCCCGTACTTTGGCCCGGGCCTCAAGAAGGAGGCCCTGGAGGGAGAGGAGGAGCAGGCGGAACCGCAGGGCCACGAGCGGGACCAGCACCGCCCAAAGCTGCCGCTCGAGGCTCTGGGACAGGGACAGGACGATCAGGAGCTGTGGAGGGACCGACGGACAGGTGGACAGACAGATGGGGGGGGCATGACAGGCAGAGAGAGGACACACAGACGAATGGACAAAGAGGAGAGAAGGATGGAGGAGGAAGGGAGGGGCTGGAGAGCCCAGGGACCCCTCGGGCCGGTCTGGCCCCCACAGCCAGCTGCCTTGGGGGGCACTGCTGTAGGCCAGGATCTCACCTCTTTCAGGCGTTCCATGTCTTTGAGGTAGAAGCCGATGTAGAAGAGGCTCAGGTATGAGTTGACGAACTGGAACTGTGCGAAGCAGGCAGGGGGTGGTCACCCTGCCATGTCTGCCCCGAGGAACCCCCATGCGTCCGCTGTAGAACCCATGCCTGAGGACTTTCCTAGTGGTCCAGTAGCTAGGACATCATGCTCCCAGAGCAGGGGCCTGAGTTCGATCCCTGGTCAGGGAACTAGGTCACATGTGCCACAACTAAGACCCGGTGCAGCCAAATAAATAAATATTAAAAAAGAAGAAGAAGAAAAGAAGCCCTGCCAGCTTGCTGGCCACCACTCACCAGGACGACCTTGATGATGAGGTGCTTCTCATAGGCACTCTCCAGCCGATAGTTCTCTGGGGGCCAAGGAGACGAGTGAGAGTGTAGCCCAGACCGTCATGAGCAACAGGGACCCCAGAAGACAGTGGGGCCCTTCCTCCTGGGGGCTGGGCAGTGAGACCTCCCTTCACAGGGCATACCCATGTCGTTGAGCCAGACAGCCAGCTTCTTATAGCCCTCGGCGCTTGCACTGACCAGCAGGGCCAGCATGACTTTCGGCAGGAAGCGGGCAAGACGGGGCAGCCCCTTCACGCTCAGCACCAGCTCCTGCAGGGACAAAGGGGTTCAGAGGTTACCCTGGTCGCTGGGCTCGGCTTGGGGCATACCTGAACAGGTTGGGGCCGAGGCCAGGGCTAGGGACTGAAGGTCACCTGGAGCTGGAAGCAGCCGAGCATGAGCAGGAACACACAGGCTAGGCAGGTGAGGCACAAGGGAACACTCACGAGCATCTGGAAGAGCAGCCGCTTCCAGGGCGGGTAGTAGAACTCCTCGGCCTGAGTCACAGGGCTGATGCGCCGGACGCCCTGGCAGAGGGTAGGGGCGCAGCCCAACACAAAATCAGAGGGGCTGCCTGTGTCCCACCTCCTTCCCAACCTTTCAAACTCCATGTCTATGATGCTTTATTATCGTGGTTTATTGTAGTTCAGTTGCTAAGCCTTGTCGGACTTTGTGACCCCATGGATTGTGGCACGCCAGGCCACTGAGAACAGTCCTTCACCATCTCCTGAAGTTTGCTCAAACTCATGTGCATCGAGTAGGTGATGCCATCCAGCCATCTCATCCTTGCTATCAGGGTGTGTCCACTTAATGCACCCTCCCTAGTCTCTCAAATCCACCTTTCCACACCTCTCCCTTCGGGCATGCAGATCCTCTCACTTGGCAAAACTTCTCAGAAGCTGCGGCCCTACTTCACCTCCCACTTTGTTCTTGTAACGCACTTGCTCAGTATTCTTCTTTTTTTAACCCCATTCTCGAAGTCCCTGAACTCAGACTGCCCCGACTGACCCTGAACTGGGGTCGTGGCTCCTCCACAGCCTCCCCGGGTGAGTCCAGTGTTCCCCACTTGTAGGCCAGCTCAGCCCCCCTCCGTTTCCACTCCTCCAAGAACAGCGTTGACCAGACCACGTTGAAGAGGGCAAAGACCACGCAGGATACATCCCGGCTTGTCTGGGGGTGACAGAGGAGGGCTGCAATGTTGGCTGGCCCAGTCCAGGGAGGAAGTTGTCTGAAGTGTTCCACCCCATCCAGTCCACACCCAGCACCTGATCAGCCTCTGTGAATGTGTACAGGACTGAGCCGAAGACCGCCGGGTACACCATTGCCGATGTGTAGAAACCCAGCCAGGCAAAGTACATGGCGATCTTCACACCAAAGTAGTCGCAGATCTCATCTGCCGGGGACGAGAAGGGGCGGTCCCAGTCAGCCCTGCCTGCCTCCTGGGACCCCACCAACCCCCCACTCCAGCCAGGACCACACCTAGAGGCTGGTTTTCACACACAGCCTGCACCCATGACTTCATGAGACGGTTCAGGATGCGCTGCTCATGGACTGGGAACACCTGCTGGATGATCCCGCGGGCCGCCAGTTCAGGGACTGTTGGGGAACAAGAAAGGGTGACCCCACCCATCTGCCTGTGCTGGGTCTAGCCAGTCCCTCTTGGCTGAAACCCAAGTTATAACTTTTTGCCTGCTCTTAAACTAGCAAACGCTCTTCCCAGGAGAAGCGTTCTGGGTGAAAGGAACATTATTCCTCAAAATTTGGGAGGTGCAGGGGCAGGTGGGGAAGGGTGCTGGAAACCTGGGAGGTGCGATCCCAGTGGGGAAACACGTTTTTAAACAGAGCTACTTGGTTTCAGCTCATTCCTCCAAACGTCTGAAGAATGGTGCATAGCTGGCATTAGAAGGTGAACTTGCAGCGGCTGGTTTCCTAGGGGATACTGAGGCCCAGAGCTCACGACACAATATGTGGAGTCTGTCCATGGTCCTGCCCCAACCTTATCGCAGACCCAGAAAAGGGTTTCTCCTGGGCCTGCCTCCAAGGAGACAAGTCCCACTCCTTACTAAGGCCACACCCTTCAGCTCATTGGTTGATCTCCAGGCCCGCCCAAATCCTCGGGAGACTCTGATTGGTTTTATCTAGGCCCCGCCTTCCTAACCCTCCTACGTTGACAGCAGTCCTCGAAGAGCCCCAGCTAATTCCCCACATATGATTGGAAGCTTGGGACCACCTCACTCACTGATTGGCTGGTCCTCCAGAAAGCGCACATTGTGTAGTGCCTCGCCCTGCTTGGCACGAAGGTTCTGCAGCCAGAAGCGGATGATGCTCTGGCGCTCCTGCAGGGGACAGGGCGTGAGCACAGGGAGCAGCCGCCCACGGGCTAGGAATGTGCGCTGGGGGCCAGAGCCGGCCGCACCTGGGAGGTGAAGAAGCGCAGCTCACTCTCCACATTCTCGTAGATGAAGTCCTCCTCGCAGGAGAAGCCGCGGGTGCCCCCGCCAAACTCAGCCTTCACTGCTTTGCGCAGACCCAGCTCGTCGGCCCCTCTGAGTAGGCTGCGGGAAGGGCAGGGGAGGTGGGATCACGGGGAGACCCTGGCTCACCATCCTGGAACTAGGGATGGTGTACCTGGTGGACGTCTGGGACAAATGCAGGGTGGCTGGACCTCGCAGTTGGCGCTTGGAAGGGCGGGGAGCTGAGTAGCAGGGTCAGCGAGAGGCCAGGGACAGGGACTCGCCTCTCATATGTGGCGGTGACGAAGAAGGCGTAGGCGCGTGTGTGGCGGTGGTGGCGGACTTGCACGATGAGCTCGGGGATGCCCACACGGATGTGGTTCAGCAGCCATAGCAGCGTGTGGTCATCGGTTGTGTCTGCCAAGGGGCACAGGGACCAATGGCTCTTGCCAGGAGTGACAGGGGAGCCCAGCTCGAGGGAATTCAGTGTAGGCCCTGGGTGGGTGAGCAGACAGGTACCTGGGAAGGTCATCAACACGTCACGTTTTCCGTGGGCACCGTCTTCATCCATGCTTTGTGGGACACCAGATACCGACCCACCTGCAGGAGTCTCTTCCCAAAAAGCTTATCTGGGGAACAGGCAGCGCAGGCTGAGGTCAGGTCATTCTCAGATGGCCTAGCCTCCAGTCTTAGTCCCTCCAACCCTTGCCTCTGATCACACCTTCGCCAGGGCTCCTTGGCACTCAGCTTGGCATTCAAGGCCCTATGAGCTCTGGCCTTGGCTTGTTTCCTTCCCTCCACGTCCTTGTACCAGCCAGGCCCTTCTCCAGGAATGCCCTTCCCCCAGGTCCTCCCTTACAAATCTTACTCATTCTTGAGGCCCAGCTCCGCCTCCGAAACCACAATCGATGGGGCGCTCGCTAACAGCTCTGAGCGCCTCACTACATTATGTCAGCGTCTCCTCATAGCTGGGTGCGGCTCTTACCCCCATTTCACAGGCGAGGAAACTGAGGCCCAGAGCATTTAAGTCACGCGCCCAAGGTCACAGAGTCCACCAGGTGTTTGAACCCAGGACTGTATGATTCTGTATCCTCTGTGGAGAGGCGCTCTTAAGCGCATCACTGCTCAGCAGCGATCGAGTAGCCCAAGGGGTGACTGGGCTCAGTCCCGCACCGGGGCTCTAGGAGGGGCGTGTCTATATCTCTGCGCTGGGACCCCACACCCGCTGCACCTTTCCAGCCGCGCTCGCCCGGCCGCAGCCGCAGTGCCGCGAAGAGCCGGTGCCTCAACTGGACTCCAGGCCCGGGACGGCTGACTCCAATATCCCTCCCCGTAGACCTGCTGCGAACACCCCAGGCACCTACAACCCTGTCAGAATCGGGCGCTGCACACGTACCCAGAACTCCGGACGCCGGGGCTGCAGGCTCGCCCTCCGGCGGGGGCCTCTTGCCACGCTCGCCCTCCAGGGACGTGCCCCCAGCGCCGGAGGTGGCTTCCGCCATTGCGAGGGCAGGTCAGGTCAGGGGCTGCGGGCGGCCCAGGCGCCGGGGGGCCGCGGTCTCATGGGCCGGTGCAGCCACCGAGCCCGCCTGAGGAGGAGACAAAGGCCGCGCCCGCCCGCGCCGGCCGCCGTCCCCGCGTGCCCGAGCGCTGCTTCTCGTCCCCGCCCGCGCGGAACCTCGATTCTCCTTCTCGGCCCCGCGCGCGTCGTTCTCTGGTTCTCGACTCCGCCCGCGATGTTTTCCGAGTTTCGTTCTCGCCCGCCCACCTCGCTCTCTGGTGTTCGTCCCCGCCCGCGCCGAATGTTCATTCTCCTCCCTTTCCCCGCCCGAGTCGGTGCCCGGGATCGACACGGCCCGCCCTGGGCCTGGATTCTCTGCCTTAAAGCCTTAGTTTCCCCGTCGGTTTGGAATCTGAGATGGTCTCGCGGGTAGGTGGTGTGGGTGGGGTTGGGGGGAGCGGGTAGTGAGCCTGGTCGCTGGAGATTCCCGGTAGCAATAACTCCAGCCACCACAGGGAGAATGAGAATAAGTGTATCATGCCTTAGTACAGGCTGGATGTGTAACACAGTCTTTGTTACCTAGGACACTCTTCAAGCCCTCTTTGTCCAGTGAACTGCTGCACCCTTCAGGATGTAACGTCCTCAGAGAGGACCCGATAGAGTTACCAAATTTCAGTTCAGTTCAGTTCAGTCTTTCAGCCGTGCCGTGTCTGCGACCCTACGGACTGCAGCACGCCTGGCCTCTCTGTCCATCACCAACTCCCGGAGTTTACTCAAACTCGTGTCCATTGAGTCGGTGATGCCATCCAGCCATTTCATCCTCTGTCACCCCCTTCTCCTCCCACCTTCAATCTTTCCCAGCATCAGGGTCTTTTCAAATGTGTCAGCTCTTCAAATCAGGTGGCCAAAGTATCGGAGTTTCAGCTTCAACGAATATTCAGGACTGATTTCCTTTAGGATGGACTGACTGGTTGGATCTCCTTGCAGTCCAAGAGACTCTCAACAGTCTTCAACACCACAGTTCAGAAGCATCAATTCTTTGGCGCTCACCTTTCTTTATAGTCCAACTCTCACATCCATACATGACTATTGGAAAAACCATAGCCTTGACTAGATGGACCTTTATTGACAAAGTAATGTATCTGTTTTTTAATATGCTGTCTAGGTTGGTCATAACTTTCCTTCCAAGGAATAAGCATCTTTTAATTTCATGGCTGCAGTCACCATCTGCAGTGGTTTTGGAGCCCCCCAAAATAAAGTCTGACACTGTTTCCACTGTTTATTTGCCATGAATTGATAGGACTGGATGCCATGATCTTAGTTTTCTGAATGTTGAGCTTTAAGCCAACTTTTTCACTCTCCTCTTTCACTTTTATCAAGACGCTTTTTAGTTCCACTTCACTTTCTGCCATAAGGGTGGTGTCATCTGCTTATGTGAGGTTATTGATATTTTTCCCAGCAATCTTGATTCCAGCTTGTGCTTCATCCAGCCCAGCGTTTCTCATGATGTACTTTGCATATAAGTTAAATAAGCATGGAGACAATATACAGCCTTGATGTACTCCTTTTCCTATTTGGAACCAGTCTGTTGTTCCATGTCCAGTTCTAACTGTTGCTTCCTGACCTGCATATAGATTTCTCAAGAGGCAGGTCAGGTGGTCTGGTATTCCCATCTCGTTCAGAATTTTCCACAGTTTATTGTGATCCACACAGTCAAAGGCTTTGGCATAGTCAATAAAGCAGAAATAGATGTTTTTCTGTAACTCTCTTGCTTTTTCCATGATCCAGCAGATGTTGGCAATTTGATCTCTGGTTCCTCTGCCTTTTCCAAGCTTAGCAAATAAAAATACAGTTCTCCTAGTTAAATATGAATTTCAGATAAATGAATAAATTTTTAGTATATCCCAAATATTCCATGCTCCCCTGGTCGCTCAGTCAGTAAAGATCTGCCTGCAGTGCAGGAGACCGGGGTTCAATCCCTGTGTCTTGAAGCTCTCCTGGAGAAGGGCTTGGCAATGCACTCCAGTATTCTTACCTGGAGAATCCCCATGGACAGAAGCATCTGGAAGGCTACAGTCCACGGAGTTGCAAAGAGTCAGACATGACTGAGCGGCAAACACACATACACACACACACAAATATTGCGTTGGTCCTAATTATAATGACAGGATAATCCTTGTTCATCTGAAATTTACATTTAATTGGAGGCCCTGTATTTTCTGTTGTCCGAACCCCTGACCATCCTCTGTAGCTTCTTCCATTAGACTGATAGACCAGTGAGGGCAGGGGCCCAGACTGATTCTTCTTGGTTACACGGTAGGCATTTAATGTATACTTTTGACAGATGGAACAATTTGGAGACAGCGAACGTCTTCTCCTCTTCTCTTCTACAAATGAAAAAAAGGTGTTTTGTTTGTTTTTTACTTTTTATTTTGTAGTGGGGTAATAATCATTAACAATGTTGTGATGGTTTCAGGTGAACAGCCAAGGGACTCAGCCAAACTTGCACATGTATCCTTTCTCTCCCAAACTCCCCTCCCATCCAGGGTGCCACACAACATTAAGCAGAGTTCCATGTACTATAGGGTAGGTCCTAGGTGGTTATTCATATTAAATACAGAAATGAGAACATGTCCATCCCGAACTCCCTAACTGACAAATGAAAAAACTGAACAGAGCGAGGCGTGGAGCTAATCATTAGAACTGTACTCTGTTCCAGTCTTTCCTAAGTATAGTCGCGCCACCCGCCCGCGCCGTCCAAGAACCAGAGAATTCGCCGCGTGGCAGTACCCCCGGAGACCCCGCCTATCCAGTGCCTGGAATTCCACCATCAGCGCTTTATGTCGCCGGCCGGCGCTGTCCCTGGTTAACCTGAAAATAATCTTCCCTTTCTGGCTTTCGGGGAACCAGAGACAGACGAGACACACAACTCTGCACGAGGAGACCGGGGCCAGAGTAGCCCAGAGAGGAGAGAGGACTGTGCTTGGGGATCCTAGGGAGGCTTCATAGCGGAGGGGACCTTGGAGCTAGGCACTGAGGCTCTTTGTCAAGGGAAGGGTATCTAAGGCAGAGGGACGGCGGAAGGGAAAGCTGGGGAGGGGCGAGAAACCGTAGACTTCCGAGAAAAGAAATCCCAGAAATTTGGAATAGATTTCCCCAGGGCCAGGGCGTTGGTTCCCCGGAACTCATCCCTCCCGGCCACCGAGATGCTCTTGAAAGTGAAAGGCACTCAGTCGTGTCCGACTCTTTGCGACCCCTTGAACTGCAGCCCACCAGGCTCCTCTGTCCTTGGGATTCTCCAGGCAAGAATACTTGAGTGGATTGCCACTTCCTTCTCCAGGGGATCTTCCCGACCCAGGGATCGAACCTGGGTCTTCTGCATTTCAGGTAGATTCTTTACTGTCTGAGCTATCAGGGAAGCCCCCGAGATGCTCCTGCTTCGACTCAAACCCTCGCCTTCCTATAATTTTCATTACCTTGGGCCACTCTTCGTTTCCGGTGTCTAGGAACCTGGCCCCTCTAGGATCCAAAAAATTCTGTCTAATGTTGCTGGAGGAACACTATTTCACTGCACCGAAGCGTGCGAGCCCTCGGCTTCTTTCCCTGTCATTAGCCAGTAGAAGCGAAGATCTTCAGTGGATGGGCGGTACGTCTTCTAAGGGGCCCAATGATAATCGAGAATTGTTGAACACTTTACCAGTCACGCCGCGGAGTGGGCGGGACCTCCTGTGAGGACTTGGAGACCCCCGCGGCAGGGTGGGCAGGCGGGTAGCTGATTGTGAATCCATGTGGCGGGGGCTGTGGACCCTGGTATCCCGGGCTGCACGTGGGCCTCACAGGTGGGGTGAGCTGGGGAACGGCTGTGACAGCGTAGGGGGTTGCTCGGGCCCCAAACCCTCTCCCTGGGATCTGGGGGCCCGGTTCCCTGCGGCAGGACCACCTTTCGCCTCCATCCAAGCCCCACCCCGCCGCAGAGCCCACCGCAATCCAGTCTTCTGGCTTTAGAACTTCCGATCAGTCCCTCCCTTAGCCACAAAACTTCCACTTGGGGGGCTCACGCGACCGACGAGCCATCTGTCCACCTGCCATGCCACTCTGGCGTCAGAGCTTCTCAGATGTACTGACTCTCCTCCCTCCAGTCCCAGACTGTGCAAGCGCCAGGGCAGTGGTTACCCGGCCCCCGGTTCCGGAGCCACTATCTTCGCTCTGAGCTCTGGCCAAGGCCGCTGCGGCATCGCGGTGATCCGAACCAGCGGCCCTGCCAGCGGCCACGCCCTCCGGAGCCTCACAGCACCGCGGGACTTACCTCCGGCCCGCAAAGCTTGCTTGCGCCTGCTCAGCGACCCCCGCTCTGGGGAGCCTTTGGACCGCGCGCTGGTGCTTTGGTTTCCAGGTACGGGACTTCAGATCCGGAACCTCAAGTAACTCCTGTGACCCAACTTCCTCTTTCCAGGCGGTCGGCCAGGCTGTATCCTGCTGACACCCATCTCTTCAACATACTAGGTCCCCAAAGTTTTACCGGTGAGGATTGCGCGGAGTTCCACGTACATGGAGGGCCGGCCGTGGTGAGTGGTGTCCTGCAGGCCCTGGGTAAGTCTGCAGCCTTGGGTTTGAAGTATTGCTACGCCGGTGACCTGGGTAGAGGCCAGAGGCCTCAGGATCTTGAACCTTCCTGCAGGCAGTGTGCCAGGGCTGAGGCCAGCGGAAGCAGGCGAGTTCACCAGGAGGGCGTTCGCCCACGGGAAGCTGAGCCTGACGGAGGTGGAGGGGCTGGCAGACCTAATCCACGCAGAAACCGACGCGCAGAGGCGACAGGCCCTGAGGCAGCTCGATGGGGAGCTGGGTGACCTCTGCCGCGGCTGGGCCGAGACCCTCACTAAAGCAAGTACACTCATACCTTGCCGCAGAGACACTGCCTAACCTTTTCCTGTGTTGGAGTTTCCTGTCTATGAGCCTCCAATCTGATCCCTTAAGGTCAGGCTGGCCTGGGCACCCACTCGGGGTGAGTTTCTGTATGATCACACTACCCACATCTCCTTCCCTCAGGCTCTGGCCCATGTAGAGGCCTATATCGATTTTAGTGAGGATGACAACCTCGAGGAAGGCGTCCTGGATCAAGGTGGGTCCCCCTGGGGATGGGAGGTAGAGACATCTGGCATCCAGGCCCCCAGGTCCTCTTACTCTCTCTCCTTTCCTCCATCCACAGCTGATAGTGAGGTGCGGAAGCTGGAGGTGGCGCTGGGTGTACATCTTCGAGATGCCAGGCGCGGGCAGAGGCTCCGCTCAGGGGCGCACGTAGTGGTTGCGGGACCTCCCAACGCTGGCAAAAGCAGCCTGGTGAACCTGCTCAGTGTGTGGTCAGGGGGCGGGGCTCAGGGCAGGGGGCGGGGCTGGGAGCTAAGGTACTGAGCTTTCTGGAGTAGGGAAGGGGCCTGGAAACTGCCCATCCCGAGAATGGAGGCTAAGGGAGGGACCCTCCCTCCACCCTGCCCGCTTCCTCTGAGCCCGCCTCCATCCCCAGGTCGGAAGCCTGTGTCCATCGTGTCCCCGGAGCCGGGGACCACCCGAGATGTTCTGGAGACCCCTGTGGACCTGGCCGGGTTCCCGGCGCTGCTGAGCGACACTGCGGGGTTGCGGGAAGGCGTGGGGCCTGTGGAGCAGGAGGGCGTGCGGCGCGCCCAAAAAAGGTTGGCAGGAGGGAAGTGGGAGGGGGAAACGCAGGCTCTTTGCCGTTTCTACCAGTTGCGTTTCTCTTTCATTAGTCCTTAATGAGGAAAGGTTACTAAGCCCCTTAGGTGGAGCCTCAGTTCTTTGGGGAGGGCAGCTTTTAGGTTTGGCCTTTACCCTGTCCCTGCCGAATGCGCTTCATTGTGCAGCTCTGGGGTCCATGCTCCATTTTCCCACCTCCCAGGCTGGAGCAGGCTGACCTCATTCTGGCCGTGTTGGATGCTTCTGACCTGGCCTCTCCAGCCAGCTGCAACTTCCTGGACACCGTTGTCATCCCGGAGGAGCCGAGAACCCCAGTGGGAGCCACCAGCGCCTTCTGCTTGTGCTGAATAAATCGGACCTGCTGCCCGCTGGGCGCTCAGACCCCCATCCTGACCTCCCTTCCCACCTGTTGCTGTCTTGCCTGACGGGTGAGGGGCTGGACGGCCTCCTAGAAGCACTGAAGAAGGAGCTGGCTGCACTGTGAGACCCCTTGCCCACTGGGCAACCTTGTTCTGTCCAAGTTTGGGGGCTAAGCTACTGGCTTTGGGCACAGCTGGCCCTGCCAGCTCAGTTTCTGTATCTAAAAACGGGGTATGATTGTTCCCCTTCCTCCTACTTTGAATGCCGAGAGAGACCTTATCCTTTGTCCCTTCCAGGTGTGGGGACCCGTCCACAGGCCCACTTCTGACACGGTCGAGGCACCAACACCACCTCCAGGGCTGCCTGGATGCCCTTGGTCAGTACAGGCAGGCAAAAGACTTAGCCCTGGCAGCTGAGGCACTTCGGGTAGCCCGAGGGCATCTGAGTCATCTCACTGGTGGAGGGGGCACCGAGGAAATTCTGGATATCATCTTCCGGGACTTCTGTGTGGGCAAGTGAGGGGACAGCTGAAGCTCAGACCCAGGCTGGAGGAGCATCCAGAAGCCTTGGGGTGTCTGGGAACAGCTTAGACCAAGTCGGGGAACTTGACCGCAAACCACGAAGCCTCTGTTGCTGGTAGTGACTGAGCGGCAGCTGGCCAGATTTCGGGGGTTTGGCCCTGAGTGGGGCTGAAGGGAGGTCATTTTGGGCACATGATGCCAGGGGAGGTGGAGTGGAAGATCAAGACGGAGGTTGAAAGGTCTCAGAGGTTTTTGTTTTATAGTTTTTAATTTATTTTGAAAATACCAAAGGAAGGTAAAAAATGGATGATCTAGAAATATTTGAACACCCTCTTCTTGGTTGTTGTATCCTTCCAGAACTTTCTGTGCATGTTCGCATACTTGTGGATGTGCCTATAAAATATATTTTATCTTGTATTTTGTACACGAATTGGTGTTATTGTTCTACAAACTGTCCTTCCCCAACATCTGCTGCCACCCCCACCCTGCACCACACAGCATGCAGGATCTTAATTCCCCAACCAGGGATTGAACCAGTGCCCCCCTTCAGTGGAAGCTGGGAATCTTAACCACTGGACTGCAAGGAAAGTCCCAAGCTGTTGTTCCTTTTGTGATATTAATCTTGAAACTTTGCTTCTTTTATCCTCAAAGTGACTTGCAAAATCCCTACTTCCTCTCCAAGCTTAGTCATTAGTCACTCAGTGAATATTTATCAAGTACCTACTATGTGTTAGACTCGCACCCATCATTTGATTGCATCTTCATAATAGCACAATGCAGTGGTTATGTTGTCATAGTTTTACAGATGAGGAGACTGAGGTTCAGAGAAGTATTTAGTTGCTGGAGCCCCCAGGGGATTTGCACATAAGGTTAAATTTCAGTTTGAGTTCGCTGGGGGCCTTCTGGGTGACAGACAGTGCAGGGGGCTGGAAATGGAGGGGAGTAAGCAGGCATTACTGCTCCTGTCTTGTTTTGTTTTTAATTTTCAGTCGTGCTGGGTTCATTGCAATACATGGGCTTTCTCTAGTTGCAGAGCATGGGCTCCAAAGTGTGCTGGCTTCAGTAGCTGCAGTTGGCAGGCTTAGTTGTCCCCGGGATGTGGGATCTTAGTGCCCAGACCGGGGATCGAACCTTCACCCCCTGCATTGGAAAGGGGATTCTTAACCACTGGAATGCCAGGGAAGTCCCCACTCCTGCCCTTATTAAAGAAGAGACACCGCTCCTTTTGGTGAGGTCGGATGCTTGCTTGCTCAGTCCCTTAGTCTTGTCCAACACTTTGCAACCAATGGACTGTAGCCCTCCAGGCTCCTCTGTCCATGGGATTATCCCAGCAAGAATACTGGAATGGGTTGCCATTGCCTCCATCAGGGGATCTTCCCAACCTAGGAATCAAACCCATGTCTCCGACTCTTGTGTGAGCAGGCGGATTCTTTATTCACTCACTGGGAAACCTGAGTTCTAAGGCTGCTGGGCAAACTTAGGATGAGAAGACCTGACCTGGTCACGGATGGATGGGAGGGTAGATATGGAAATTACTCTGACATCTGAAAGGTGAGAAGAAGATGGAAGAGGCCAGCAAGAACATCCCAGGCAGAGGGCAGGGCATGTGCAAAGGCCCTGAGGTGGGAACATCACAGTGTGTTTGAGGGGCAGCGAGGTGGCCAGTGAGGCTGGAAGTAGAATGAGTGAGTGAAAAGAGAGGAAGAAATCCAAGAGAGGAGAGCCTGAGAGTGAAGGCTTTGATTGTGGGGACTAATGGGGGATCTGGGCTTCCCTGATAGATCAGTTGATAAAGAATCTGCCTACAATGCAGGAGACCGGGTTCTATCCCTCGGTTGGGAAGATCCCCTGGAGAAGGGACCAGCTACCCACTCCAGTATTCTGGCCTGCAGAATTCCATAGACTATATAGTACATGGGGGCACTGTAGTCCAAAAACGAGGCGGTTTGTGGTCACAAAGAGTTGGATACAACTGATCGACTTTCACTTATGGAGGACCTGCTGTTGAGGTGATGAACCAGCAGAGGGCGCCCTGCCCTAACAAAAAAAGTGCCTGACACTCCAGTGGCGTTCCGGCCCTCTAAGGTCCCAGGGATCCAGGCTTCCACGACCCACCTGATCGCATATGAATAGTTAACTTCCCTTTTGCCAGAGGTGGAATTGGAGTCTCAAATAGGGTCAAGCTCTTTTCCAGAATCAGAAAAAAATCTCTACCTCCAGTAGTTGAAGATACAAACTCTCAAATTTCAAGGGACACAGGAGCAGAGGCTGGGACGTTTCCAGGGCCATCAGGCAACTATAGGGACCCTCTGACTCCATTTCATCATGGCTTCATTGCAATATGTCACACTCTGTTGATTTGTTTGCTTGTTTGACAGCTAGGGTCCCCCCTGAATGAGAGGCTCCTGGAAGGGAAGGGTCACCCCGGTTCAGTCCGTGGATATTACTGTTAGGTCCATTTTGCAGAAAGACAAGAAGCAGTATGTGGGTGTAGAGAAGGTGGGTGCCCAGAGGTCTTTGCGTGGGGAGTGTCTGGAGGGCTCCCAGCAGGGAGGAGTGGGGTCTGGGTGGGGAGGAAGATGCTCTTGGGAAAGGATGCCTCAGCCCTGCCCACCTGCCCTGTCCCTGGCACATCGCGGACTGAGGTCCTTGGCTACAGTCCCTTTTTTCCAAGAAGGGGGAGGCGGTTTGTGGGAAGCAGGCATGGGGTTTATTTATAGAGGTCACAGGAAATCCCCAAAGAGTCAGAACCTCACCCAGTGGCTGGACCACAAGATCAGGGAGGGGGGGTCTGCCAATTGCTCCCTGACTAGGACTCAACCCCCACCTGGCTCTCAGGGCTGGGCGGGGCTGGCATAGGGCCTCAGCCTGGAGAAGTCAGAGCTCCAGGATCAGGGCTGGAAAGAGGGAGAGATGGCGTAGGGGAAGTACCCAGAAGGAGCAAGAACTCTGGGGCATCCAGAGGGGCTGCCAGGGGGAGCGATCTCTAGGGCAGGGCCTTGGGGAATTGGCAGGCGAGAACAAAGCATTCTAGTCTGTGGGCACAATACAGATTAAAAATCACTGAGTCTTCGGTCAAACAGTCAAATGTGTAGAAAAGCTTCACTGGCTGTGGGGAGGAAGGGCACAGAGAGCTGAGGAATTGGGCCTTATTCCAAGGGTACTAAGGAGCCGGGGAGGGTGTGAGTGGGAGAGACGGGTGGTCAGATCCTGGGATGAATGTGTCCATCTGGACCAGCACAGAGGCTATAAAGGAGGCAGAGGCTGAGGCTCAGGTGATGGAGGACTGACCTGGGACTGTGCTGTGCTGAGCGTAGTCCCGCAGTCATGTCCGACTCTTTGCAACCCCATGAACTATAGCTCACCGAGCTGGTTGGAAGATTGATATCCTGGGATGCTCTGAATGAGAGGGACCAACCAAGAGTCAAAGACCTGCATCCACAGGCCCAGAGAGTTTAGGATGATGATTTTTTTTTTAATTTATTTAAATTGGAGGATAACTACATATTGTGATGTTTTTTGCCATGCAACAACATGAATCGGCCACAGGTATACCTGTGTCCCCCCCCATCCTGGATCCCGCTCCCCTGTATTATTATTACATTCATTTCTAGGTGAGCAAATGGAGGCTGAGATCAACTGAGCCAAAATTTGAATGCAGGAATGTCGGGGTTTGGAACCTAAACTCAAGACTGGCTACTGTGAGCGTCCTCCCCAGGACGCCTTACTCCTGGCTGCTCAGGCAGTAGGCTCAGGGTCAGGGACGTCCCGGCTTCCTTGGGGCCTCCAGACTGGCCCGTCTGGGCGGCTGGGCCTGGCTGACCCTCCTGCCCTTGCTTGGCGGGGCCCCAGCCGAGTGTTTCCTGCAGCGGCCCGTCTCTCGCCCGGGTTTCCGTATCCAGGAAATATCGCTCCTTTGTCCCTCCTGACTAGCCTGCCCTAAGCGTGGCATTGCCAGCTCTGGTTCCTCGTGACTCATCTCCCCCCTGTCCAAGGTCCCAAGGGCTGGGCTGGGCTGGGGGGACAGAGGATTGGGGACAGACAAGCTGAGACTCTAGATGACAATTTTTAGACCGTTCTCTGACCGATGACCGTTTGCTTTGTTTCCTGGAGTTTTTGCTTCTCAGGGACAAAGTGCTAGGAATGGGGTTGCATAATCAAAGGATTTGTATGTCTTCACTTTCCAGGCCGCCCCCCTGCCCCGCCCCCGACACCGTCACTCCACAGTTTGTGGGATCTTAGTTCCCCAATTAGGAATTGAACCTGGACTCTTGGCAGTGAAACCAAGGAGTCCTAACCACTGGACTGCCTGGGAATTCTCTGTCTTCACTTTTATTAAATATCATTAAACTTATTTCCAAAAGGGCTGGGATGAAAAGAGCATTTCTACCAGTCCTATAGGAAAATACCCTTTTTTCTACATCTTCACAAGCAGTAGGGATTATGGCTTTTTATCCTTTTCCTTCCCCCTAGCCCCGTCTAATTGGTATGATGTGATTTCCCTGGGTCCCTCTAATGTGCAAAATTCCCTGACTTCCTACTTATTTAGTGATCAGTGAGTTGAAGTGCTCCCAAACTGGACACTGATGCCCTTTCTAACATCTACCTTCCCACCAAAAATCCCCCCCAAAACACAAATGCCTGGGACTTTTGTGAAATTGTTCTGGAATAAGGAGTTCCTGCAGAACAGGCTACGGTTCCTCAGTAATTATCTGTACCTGGGGAAATCTTTGCAAACCTACCAAAACCAAAATCTACAGGTAGACAATCTGCTTTTCAAGAAACCAATCTGTATTTATTTAAGAAACTGCCTTAAAAATTTATTTACTTCTGACTGCACCGGGTCTCCGTTCCTACACACGGGCTTTCTCGAGTTAGGCAAGCGGGGGCTACCCTGCAGTTGCAGTCTGTGCTGACTCTCTTGCGGTGGGCACAGGTAGGGCACTCGGGGTCAGTAGGCTGTGGCACACAGGCTTAGTTGCTCTACAGCATGTGGGATCTTCCCGGACCAGGGATCAAACCTGTGTCCCCTGCCTCGGCAGGCAGATTCTTAACCACTGGGCCACCAAAGAAGTCCAAGAAATTGCTTTTTAAATATAGGTATGTATACATATGGCTGAAATCACTGTGCTGTACACCTGAAACTTTCACAACATTATAAATCAACTGTGTGTGTTGTGTATTCAGTCGCTCAATTGTGTCCGACTCTTTGCGACCCCACGGATGCCAGGGCTTCTCTGTCCATGGGATTCTGCTGGCAAGAATACCAGACTGGGTTGCCATTTCCTCCTCCAGCGGATCTTCCCTACCCAGGGATTGAATCCTCGTCTCCTGCATCGCGGGCGATTCTCTACTGCTGAGCCACCAGAAGAAGCCCCAGTCAACTATACTACAATAAAAAATGAAAAAGAAAGAAACTGCTTTTTCAATTTCTTAAAAAAAACTTTTTTTTAATCTGCTATTTTAAAGAAGCACTACATTCATATTATTGCTGTCATAATGTGGAGCTTTGTGGGCATTTCATATAACCCTTATTGATTATATGATTTGCCATTTCTCTTCACATATAGAGATGCCTCAAGCTTCCCCGCTGGCTCAGTGGTAAAGAATCTGCCAGCAACGAAACAGCTGCAGGAGATGCGGGTTTGATCCCTGGGTCAGGAAGATCCCCTGGAGGAGGACCTGGCAACCCACTCCAGTATTCTTGCCTGGAGAATCCCAAGGACAGAGGAGCCTGGCGCAGGCTAGAGTCGGACACCACTGAAGTGACTTGGTGTGCCCATGCGCGTGGAGATGCCTGCGTCTAGAGGGAAGCTGGTGTCCACCCATGCTTGTTCCAGGTTGAAGAGTCTTCTCTTCTGGGGATGCTGGGGATGGGGTTTTGCAACTTTCATCTTATTCCTCGTTCTTTGGCCACTCAGACCCTGTTGGTGCCTTTTCAAAGCAGAAACCATGACTCAGGAGACTTTGAAGGGTTTCGATAACGTTTATTTAGTGCTACTAACATTTATACAGGCCACAGGCAGGACTGGGTGTAGGGGAAGAAAGGGTGAAGGGGCAGCCCCCTCTCGGGCTCTGAGGGGGCCCCTGGATCAGAGACATTCCCTCTCCAGGGGGGCCTAGAAACTCTCAGGAGAGGACGAAGGCGAATGTCTTCCTGCTCTCACTTCCTCAGACCTGGAACACTATAATGCTCTAAACAAGTGGGATACGATGGGTGCCTTGGCCTGGGTGCACGAAGGGGTGTGACTTTGGGCAAGGGCTAGGCAGAAAGTGCGGGTGTGATGCCGCCGTGTATCTGCGATGTCATCGCCTTGTCTCTGTGTGACGTCACCAAGCTCTGCACGTGATGTCAGCGCATCTGTGACGTCGTCACGGTATTTAGGAGTGAGGGATTGTGTGGTGTGGGTGTGAGTCTGTGTGAGAGTATCAGGCCGTGCAGGGAGGGTGTGGGCGAGGGTGAGCAGAGGACGCAGGCCCAGGGCGCCCACTTTGGTGTGTGTGCGGGAGGTCATCTGACGCCACCCTGGCTGCGTCCCACGCTGCGGGCGTCTCGCTGCACCTGGTCTCAGACAGGTGAGTCGGGCCACCCTCAGTCAGCGGGGCCTGGAGCCTCCTCAGCCACTGGAGCAGGAAGGAGATGAGAATACAATAGTGGGTCAGGCAGACAGCAGGGCAAAGCTTGCCTGGGCCTGCCTTGTACCCTGGGCCCCTTCTTGCTCCCAAGAACTCTAGGGGTCTTCTCGGTGTCGGCCACAAATTGGCACTTGCCGTGGCACTGCCATCGACCTCTGCAAGGATTAAATCACATGCTACTGCAGCTGCTGACCTCCAACATCCTCTGAAGGAGCTCAGAGGAGAAAGCAGAAATGAGGCACTCTGTGCTCCAGGAAGCTGGCAAGACAGGTCTTTAATAGTTATATATTCTCAGGAGCTAATTTTATGAGCCCAGTTCTTACATCTTTTCCTATCTAGAAAAGCACTAAAATCCTTCATGGTGACTGTTTCTCATGACTAGCAGAAGCTTTCTACAAAAAAACTATGTGCTTGATCTCATGTACTCCCCTTTTGCCAAAATCACATATATACCATCTTCTCCTTATTTCTTTGGAGCCGTTGCTGAGTTATCTGAGCTTCTGTCTCCTGGGCTGCGGCCCTCACATGGCCCCAAATAAAACTTAACTTGTATTTAACGTTGTACATTTGTTTCAGTCGACACCAGTATCAGCCTCCCCTTAGAGTCTGTCTTGTTGAACCTCTGTGGGACTGAGGTATGTGCCTGTCCATTATACAGCTGAAGAGACTGGGGTCAGAGAGGCCACCTCCAGGTTTCTGCTGCAGTCTGTCTGGCTCTCCCCTTTGCTCCCTAAGGGCCTGGGATCCTGGGAGTTTGTCCAAAGCCCTTGCTGCCCCAGTCTACCCTCCACCCACAACCTCCGACTCCCCAGGCAGGGCCTTAGTTTCCCTCTTTTGTCCAAACAGTGCTGACCTAGAGCCGGCCCCTCACTTATTCCCAGGAAGGTTCTGCTAATGAGCCTGCCCCTTTACACAGGCTTCCCTGGCTCCTCTGCACCCTCAGGACAAAGACAGCTTTTTTAAAGCCAAATCTTCTCTATCTGGCATTCAAGGCTCCACCCACTCCGCCCCGCCACTCCCAGACCTCCCCACTGGGAAATCAAAACCTGTCCAAGCATCACCCAAATTCTCAGAGCCATCCCTTCAACTCTGCCCCTCCGCCTTGGCTCTGCAGGAGCCGTCCCACTGTGTGGAATGCCCTTCCCCCTCCTTGGCCTGGCAAAGGTTCTCGTGAGGGGTCAGAGGTTGACGTGGAGGCTGTTTCCTGATGGGGGAGGTGGGGGCCTCAGCCAAGTCCTGCTTCCGCTGGCCCCCTCCCTTCCTTCCCCGGCTCTTCCCTGGGGGCCCCACAGCCTCACGTTCGTAGATTCCACACCCTCCACCCCCACCACCCCCAACCCCATCCCACAACCAGCTCCAGCCTCTGTCCTTCACCAGGATCCACTGGCTTCGAGCCAGCCCTGACAGAGATCAGACATCTTTAACCATTCCTGCCCGCCAGCCTGCAAGGGAGGGTCATCCCCAGCCATTTTCTAAGCCTGCTCACTGCCCACTGCTCACCTGGACCAGGGCTGTCGGCTTCACCCCGGTCCCAGGTTCTTACCTTCACCCCGTAGAACAGCAATCAGAAAGAGCCTGTGAACACCTGAGTCGGGTCATGCCCTCTGCTGTTCACAGCACCTTGCAGGGCTCCCAAAGTCCTCACTGCTGCCCCAAGGCCCTGCCTGATCTGTCCTGCCAGCACCCTGACCTCACCTCCTCCCATTCCCTGTTCCATCACTCCACTCCATCCACACCTAACTCCTCACTCAAACTCCCCAGGCATGGATGGTCCTGCCTCAGGACCTTTGCACAGGCTGCCTCACTGCCTGGGGCACCCTGCAGGGAATCCCTTCCTGGCTCCTCCCTCACTTTTAGTTCTCTGCTTAAGTATCACTCCTCAGTGAAGCCCCCCTTGACCCCTGGTGGAAAATTCCAACCTCTTTAAGCTCCCTAGTCCCTTTTCTGTCTCACATATTACCAAGGGGCCCGGTCATAGTCATTCATCTGGTTTGTTATCCGTCTCCCCTACTAGACTGGCAGTCATACAGGGGGTGGGAATTTGAATATCTATGCCTTATTCTTCCCTGTGTCCTTCACACCCAATAGCTGCTCAAGAAATACAGGTTGACCAATCAAACGAATCATCATAGTGATGGTAGTGAACTTGAACTGACAGCTGAAGTTCCAGCTTCAACTATGCACACCGTGACTTTCTTCATCTTCAACCACGAAGCCCCTAAACCACCATTTACTTAATATTTGTCTTTATGTCCATTGTGGGTTTTCTTAATTATATAAATTGATCTCCAAAGGAAGCTCAGTCTTACTAAGTAGAGGAAAGCTGGAACATTTGGCTTCTCTGGTGGCTCAGAAGGTAAAGAATCTGCTTGCAATTTAGGAGACCCAGGTTTGAGCCCCGGGTCAGGAAGGTCCTCTGGAGAAGGGAATGGCAACCCATGCCAGTATTCTTACCTGGAGAAGTCCATGGACAGAGGAGCCTGGTGGGCTATAGTCTATGTGGTCGCAAAAACAGTCAGACACAACTGAGCAACTAACACTTTCAGCCCTTTTTGCCACTAATAGAAAGCCACCTGACAGTGTTAAGAAGCATGACCTAGTTCTCAAGCCCAGCCATGGCGCAGGCCTGGACGTTCCCTCCCTCTGTGAGCACAGGCAAGCTGCACGGATCTGGGATGCACGGGGGTGATTTAGCAACAGCACAGGCTTTCTGGAGGCCCAGAAGGAATAAGAGTGGAAAAGCCATCAACAGTCTTCACCGTGGGATGGGTGATCTGAAGCCTGTCTCGAATCTACCTCCCTACTGGGTGCCTGTAAAATTCAGATGTGACAACTCAGTCATTCACAGCTTGTCCAGTGAGTAACTGGACGAACTGGGACTCAAACCCAGAGCTGAAGACTCCAGCCTGACCGTCCCTGGCCCCTCTCTCAGAGGGAAGCAAATCAAGCTGGAGCCCGTGAGCCAGAGGCTCTTCCTGTGATCCTGCAGAGAGAAGCAGGGGGGCCAGGCTTAAGCACACATTGTTTCCTCGGAGGGGAGGGGGGTGAGGTGCGTCACTTGGGATAAACAATGTCAAGAGCTTCTCCATTCTCAGCTGGGACCCAGACACGCTTGGATGGTGAGCCTGGCTCCAGCCCTGAGTTGCTGACGCATGATCCCGGGCTGATCACTTCCCTGGGGCCTCAGTTACCTCCTCTGAGAAATGGGGATAATAATAGAACCTCCTTCCTTGCCATGGTGGCTTCAGGCCAAGATGGAGAGAGGAAACCTCTGTTTGTTCAAAGAGCAGGGTCAAACTCTAGTCAAAGAGTGAGGGGACCCATTCTGCACGGGGGGTGAGCTCCCCCGTCAGGGGCAGTATGTAAGAAGAGACACAGTGAGGATTGAGCTGGGTGCGGAGAACTCTGGAGAGTTCGTGACAGACTTTTGGAAGTCCTTTGGATCCTATGGGCTTTGTTTAGCACCCTGGGGCTGAAACAGATCTAGCTTTGCCGCATGGCAAAACCTTGGACAGCACAGGCACTGGGGTCAGAGGGATCTGAAAAAAATCCCACACGCTCCTCAGAACCTCAGGTCATAAGCTGCAAATGGAAAGCCAATCCTTGACTCTTAGGTCAGCACTGTGGTCCTGAAACGGGGGTGTAGCAGCAACCCTGGTAGGACACAGGGTGTTCTAGGGGCGGTGGCCTGAGTCACCTTCCCTGTGACGCACAGGCTGTTGTCCAAAGGATGACTGGGCTCTGGGAGGCGGTGACGGGGGCAAAAGCATGGAGCGATGACCTGCTCATGTGCCAGGCACCCTTGATGCCCCCACTGAGGCTCTGGGTCCCTTGTTCCAGCCAGTGGTGGCCAGCACTTTATAGCTGGCAAAGTATTTTCATGCCCTTAATCTCAGTCAGAGCGTGCGTGTGCATGCTCAGCTGCTCACTCACGTCCAGCTCTTTTGTGACCCTACGAACTATAGCCCGCCAGGCTCCTCTGTCCATGGAATTTTCCAGACAAGAATACTGGAGTGGGTTACCATTTCCTACTCCAGCGGATCTTCCCGACCCAGAGACAGGACCTGTATCTCTTGCGTCTCCCGCATTGGCAGGCAGGTTCTTTACCACTGCAACTCCTGGGAAGACGATTTCAGAGACCCTCACCCTTCAACATTTTTGTAGAGTTAGAAAGTGTGGCTCAGAAGGGTGGAGGGAGAGGCCCAGGGCCACCTTCAGACACTGCTCTCCCTCCTACCCTTCCTGGGCTACGTTTACTGCTGCTACCCTTGTCTGGACACAGGGCTTTTGCCCCGGCAGTTCTTGCCACCTGCAGGGACTGTTCCCCTTGCCGTCCCCCAGGTCGGCTCCTGTCCGCCTTCCAGCTCAAAGATCCCTTCCTCACCGAGGCTCTCCCTTGCCTGTCTGGAGTCTGATCGCCTAGGTTCTCATCCCAGCTCTGGCTGTGTTACCTGGGGCATAACACACACCCCCTCCATGCCTCATTTGCTTCCTCCAGCATGTGGGGGTAACAGTAGCTCACCCACGGGTTAGGACTCTGAAGATTAAACGAGTTAAATGGGCAGAGTGCTTAGGACTATGCCAAGATTACAGTAAGCACCCAATCATGGCGGGTTTTGGTGACTCGTCTTACCCTGCCTCCTTCCTTGTCTCTCTGGCCCAATATTCAGAGACTTTTCATGAATGAAACGGTGTGTCTTGGTCACAGCTCTGACTCTGGGCCCAGCATGAAGTGTTAATCAGTCAGTCGTGTCCGACTCTTTGCAACCCCATGGACTGTAGCCCACCAGGCTCCTCTGTCCATGGGATTCTCCATGCAAGAATACTGGAGTGGGTTACCATTCCCTTCTCCAGGGGATCCTCCCGACTCAGAAACTGAACCTGAGTCTCTCGCATTGCAGGCAGATTCTTTACCATCTGAGCCACCAGGGAAGCCAAATGTGCCAGCACAGGGCCCGGTATACAGCAAGTGCTCAATTAAGGAAACAAAACATGTGATATGAGGCCCCCCCCAACCCCAGTCCTGTATCCAGCCTTGCTCACACCCTGAGACTGCACCATCAGCCTGAGACAGCCCAGAGCCTTACCTGGCTGAGACCAAGACGTTGCTGGCAGGGGCCCGCTGGGAATCCAGGATCCTTCTCTTGAATTCCTCCAAGCTAGCTGGGTCTGCCGAAAGAGGGAGTGGTCAGGCCTAACTGGGTGCCTTAGTAGCCCTGCCTCCAAGGCCAGGGATGGGCTGGCAATCCGAGATACAAGGTGGAATCCGCCCCCCATCTTGGCTCTGCCCTCTGTCACTCACCGATAGGTGGAGGGTTGGGGACAGGGGCCACAGGTCTTGGCCCAGGAATCGTCAACTGCGACTGTGGGAAGAAGAGTGAAGGGAGGCTGGTGGAGGCCAGCACCCCTAAACACAAGTCCTAGGGAGTTTCCTGCCTTTCTACTCTGGGTCTAGGGGATGGGTTATGGTCAGAGTTAGACGTAAAGTAACAGATCAGATCTGTCATTGAGATTGGATTTGATTCTAAGGGAGGTCCTGTTTTCAAGTTAGGACCCAGCTTTAGGTAACTGAGTTCAGGACTGGTTGGATCTCAGGTTTGGAGGAGCTCCTGTAGGGCTGTTTGATGCTTTTCTACTCTTAGAGACCTGAGGTCCTTCCAGGGCAGAGAAACCGACAGATACCCATGGAAGAAGGACGCACAGGATGACGGATATATAATCACCTGCAGCCATCTGCCCTGAAATGATGGGAGCTCCCCAGAGACCCCATTCTGCAGGGGTCCTGCCTCGGCCTCCACTACAGCCTCAGTGCCGCCCTGACTCTGACCTGTGGCCCCAGCTGAGCCTACCCGGCCAATCCCCTGTCCCAGACCGAAGCTGACCCGCTCTGCAGACCAGCGGAACTCCCGCCCTCAAGGCCATCACACAGCCCTAAAGGAGCTCCTCCAAACCTGAGATCCAACCAGTCCTGAACTCAGTTACCTAAAGCTGGGTCCTCACTTGAAAACAGGACCTCCCTTAGAATCAAATCCAATCTCAATGACAGATCTGATCTGTTACTTTACTCTAACTCTGACCATAACCCATCCCCTGGACCCAGCCACTATGAAAAATCTACTCCACAACTTCATTCCCTGAGACCCAACCCTGTATTCCCCTATGACCACCCATAAATACTTTCCCAATACCACACTCAACCTCATCTCTACCTTAGATCTCAGCCTCTGCCTGAGTTAGAATTCTAACCAACCTCAGCCCAAGATTAATAGCCACCCAGCTTCCACACTAGACCCAACCTTGACCCTCACTGCAACCCTGGTATATTCCTGCTCTAACTCAGGGTCACCTAATCCTTCCCTTCAAATATATCTCAATACCAACCCAACTCAACCCCAACCCACCACCCTAAACTCAACTCAGTCTCAACTCCTAACCTGTGGTCAATTCCAACCCCAGTCTTAATGCCCATGAAGTGCTGAATCTACCCTTAGCCCCAAACTTCTAATCATCTCTAGCCCCACCAACTACCTATAGCAACCTAAGCCTCAACTCCAGTCTTAACTCAATGCAGTCCCAAAACCACTGAAATCCTTGATTCGCTCTTCACTTGACCTAGATGCAATGACCACTCTGCATGCAACCTCTGACCCGACTTTTAACCTTTCCTCACAATCCACATTCCAAACTCAACCTAATTCTAAGACTAATGAAATTCTACTCGAAACCCTTACCTTAACCGAAATCAGCTCTAGACACAGGAGTCACCAATAATTCACCTTGCTCCAACTCTAAACACAGGTTCAGCATCCACATCAAGCCTTTCCTGTGACCTGCCTTAACCCTCATGCTAACCCGTGTCACTCCCAATCCTGAATCCAGCACCCTCTGATCCTTCAACTCAACTCAAATCCATCCTAACCTTGACACCAACACTGAATGAGCCCCTAATTCTAACCCTAAGTCAATTTTGAGGCCCACCGCCTTTCTAAACTCAACCCCAATCCTTATCTCCTTCTTAATATCATTCCCAATCCAAACTGCACCGCAGTCCTAATGCCAATAAAATCCTGTGTCAATACATGATCATATCCTAAAGCCATTCTAGACTCATGGGCACCCATCTTTGATCCCAGCCTTAAGTCTAAATCCACCCTCAATGTCTCAACTGTGTCCCAGAGGAATCACAGTTCTAGATTCATCCCTCACTCAACCTTGGACCTGATGGACACCTCTAACTGCAGTCTGAACCCCACCCTTTCTCAGTGCTGATACACTTTCTAAGCTCTGCCTCAATCCTAACATCAGTGAAACTCTCAAGTGAGTCCTAACAAACCCAGTCTACACTGGGAAGCCAACCTCAAAAAGAAGTTCAAAAAAAAAAAAACCAAGTTCAAACCCAAGTTCAACATCACCATCAACTTGGCCTCCAGACTCGTCCCTCCAATGCAACCTGAATCTAGGGCCCGCTACCCACCTTCGCCTTGATACAGGTGTCCAGGGCTGAGTTGCTGACGGTCAACTGTAGCTTGAGGTGCTCAGCCTCCCGCTTCTTCTCCTCCAGCTCCTTGACCAGCCTGTCCCGTTCCTTCTGCAGAGCCACCTTCTCCTCCAGGGCCAGCTGGGTCTGGCGGGCACATTCTGCTTGGAGCTTGACAACCTGGGCCTGCGCCTCCTTCTCCACCTTCTCCTTGGCCTCCTGACTGGCGCGCAGACTCTGCTCGACCTCCAGTTTCTGGCGCTGGAGCTTCTCGTTCTCGAGGGTCACGCTGTCGATGCCAGCGCGCAGACTCCGGGCCAGCTCTTCCACCTTGGAGGTCATGATGGAGGGCAGGCTGTCGCAGGCTCTCTGGATGGAGGACAGTTCCGAGCCGAGGGGATGGTACAAGTTGAAGCCCAGGGTACTGAGGGTGCGCGGGATGATGGAGTCCCTCCAGAGGTTTCGCAGATCCGTCTCAAACTTGTTCTTGTCCAGGGGGAGGCAGAAGGCTTGCACCTTCCGCAGCCGGTCCTCAGCCAGCTGCCGTTCCTGCTGATGCTGGTCTCGGCTTTTGCTGCACTCGGCCAGCTGTTCCTCTACCACCCGCTTGCCCACTGTCAGACTGTCCTTGTTTTGGTACATACCAACTTCTCCTTTGCCAGCTCCACCTCCAGTGTCTTGGCTTTCTGGGTCAGCGAGAGGGCCAAAGCTAGGGGTATAGGACCAGAAGACTCAGGAAGGTTGGGAGTTGCCAAGAGACGGGCCGGGGAATGTTGCCACCTAGCTCTCCACGGCCCATAACCCCGACTCCAACCCTCACCCACTCACCATCGCAGCTCTTGTTAGCTTCCTTGAGGTGTTCTTGGCACTGCTTCTCACTCAAGATGATGGCAGCCATGTATCGCTGGTTGTTCACGTAAATCACCTGCCAGATGGGATGTAAGACAGAGCTCGGAGTCCAGCACCTGTGGGGGCCCCTGCCCCCCGGTCCGCCCAGACCCCTGGGATGGGGGACACAGCTCTGTCACCCAGGGGGTCTGTGTTGGCACAGTTCACAAGGGCAATAGCTTCTTCACAAAGGATGCTGGTCTGATCTTCAAAAGCTGTTGCAATTATAGACAATGAAATACTACTCAGTCATAAAAAAGAATGAAGTTTTGCCATAAGTACCAACACAGACGGACTTGAAGGGCACCTGTGACAAAAGACCAACGCTGTATGGTATCACCGATAGGCAGAGCCTAGAAAACACGACAAACTAGTGACCATAACAAAACAGAAGCAGACTCACAGATGCAGAGAGCAAACTAGCGCTCACCAGTGGGGAGAAGGAAGAAGGAAAGGCCAACATAGGAGCTGGAAAACTTTTTTAAAATGGGTTATTATGGGATTATATGAAATCATGTGTGTGAAACTTTTGAAAATTGTAGAACACTATAGAATTTAAAGAACCTCTCATTCAAAAAAAAAAGGTTAAAAAAATTCCACCCTTTCCCCTAGGCATTCTAGTCAACTAGGAAAAAAACAAGTTTTATGATTAATACTGCAGCCATGAAATTAAAAGACGCTTACTCTTTGGAAGAAAAGTTACGACTAACCTAGAGAGCATATTCAAAAGCAGAGACATTACTTTGCTGACTAAGGTCCCTCTAGTCAAGGCTGTGGTTTTTCCTGTGGTCACGTATGGATGTGAGAGTTGGACTGTGAAGAAGGCTGAGCGCCAAAGAATTGGTGCTTTTGAACTGTGGTGTTGGAGAAGACTCTTGAGAGTCCCTTGGACTGCAAGGAGATCCAACCAGTTCATTCTGAAGGAGATCAACCCTGGGATTTCTTTGGAAGGAATGATGCTAAAGCTGAAACTCCAGTACTTTGGCCACCTCATGCGAAGAGTTGACTCACTGGAAAAGACTCTGATGCTGGGAGGGATCGGGGGCAGGAGGAGAAGGGGATGACCGAGGATGAAATGGCTGGATGGCATCACTGACTCGATGGATGCAAGTCTAAGTGAACTCCGAGAGATGGTTATGAACAGGGAGGCCTGGCGTGCTGTGATTCATGGGGTCGCAGAGAGTCAGACACGACTGGGCGACTGAACTGAACTGAACTATTTGGCAATTAAAAGTTTTTTATACTGATGCATTTTATAACCTGGAGCAATCTTGAAAACATTTACAGCCAATCAAAAATAGACATTTAAAGGCTTCCTTGGTGGCTCAGTGGTAAAGAATTTGGCTGCCAGTGCTGGGGAGATGGGTTCAATCCTGGGAAGATCCCAAATGCCAAGGGACAACCGAGCCTGCGTGCCACAACCTCTGAAGCCTGCGTGCCCAGAGCCTGCGCTCTGCAACAAGGGCCGCACGGCAATGAGAAGGCCAGGCACTGCAACCGGAGACTGCCTGCGTGCAGCACCCAAAGCCGAGCAGCCATGGAATAAGTAAATAAATACCTTAAAAAAAAAAAAAGATTTTCAACATGGATGCTGTACGGGCTGGATTGTGTTCCCTACCCCAGATTTCCATGCCAAAGTCCTAATTCTCAGGACCTCAGAATGTAAATTATTTTGCAGACAGGATCTTTAGAGAGGTGGTTAAATTAAGATGAGGGCATTAGGGTGGGCCTTAATCCACAATGACCGCGGTTCCTATAGGAGGAAATCTGGACACCCAGACATGCATAGACGTGACATGAAGACACAGGGAGAAGGCAGCCGTCTGCAAGCCGGAGAGAGAGGTATGCAACGGCCCCTTCCCTGAGGGTCCTGTGTGCTAGTCACTTTAGCTGTGTCCGACTCTGTGACCCTATGACCTGTAGCCCACCAGGCTCCTCTGTCCATGGAATTCTCCAGGCAAGAGTACTGGAGCGGGTTGCTGCGCCCTTCTCCAGGGGATCTTCCCAATCCAGGGATTGAATCCAGGTCTCCCTCATTGTAGGCAGCTTCTTGACCCTTTGAGCTACTCGGGAAGTCCTAGAAGGAAACAATTCTGCCTACCTCTTGATCCTGCGCTTTGTGAAAACAAATTTCTGTTATTTAAGCCACCTGATTTGTGTACTTTGTTAGGCCAGTCCTAGGAAACTAATACAGGTGACAAGATTATTTCACCGGAAAGATGATTCTTTTCAACAGATGGAGCTGGCACAACTGGACAGTCACATACCAAGGAATAAATTTGCACCCTAACTCACATCACATACAAAAATTAGCTCAAAACCTATCGAAGACCTAAATGTAAGGGCATAAACTAAAAAATTCCATAGAAGAAACCTTAGGTGTTAACTCTGCACGAGTTTGAATTTGGCAGTGCTTTCTTTCCTTTTTAAAAAATATTTATTCCTTGGGCTGTGCCGGGTCTTAGTTACATCTTGTGGGATCGTGTGGCTTTTTTTAGTAGCAGCATATGGAATCTAGTCCCCCTACTAGGGATTGAACCCAGGCCCCCTGCATTGTGAGCTTGGAGTCTTAGCCATTGGACCACCAGGGAAGTCCCAGCAATGTTTTCTTAGGTATGATACTAGAAGTACAAGCAGCCAAAGAGAAAACAGCTAAATAGGACTTCACCAAGATTAAAAACTTTCGTGCCTCAGGGGACAACATCAAGAAAGGGGGAAAAAACTCATATGGGAAAAATACTTGCAAATCATGTGTCTGATGATGAGACTAGTAACCACAATATATAAAAGCAAACTGTTTAGAAATTAATAATAAAAAGCAAGCCGATTGCAAAACAGACCTAGCATCTGAACAGACATTGTTCCAGAGAAGACATATAAAATGTCAACCAACACATCAACAAATATGCACCATCTTTAGCCGGAAATGCAAATAAAAACCATGATAAGATATCACCTCAAAATGATATAGAATGGCCATAAATAAAACAAAAAAGAAGGGATAAGTGTTGGTGCAGATGTGGAGAAAGAGATTTCTCAGTCAGTACTGGTGGAACTGTAAAAATAATGGAGCCACAGTGTGAAATACTCTGGTAGGTTTCCAAAAAGCGAAACATAGAATTACACTGCTGTGGTTCAGTCACTTAGTTCTGTCTGACTTTTTGCAAACCCATGGACTGCAGCACACCAGGCTTCCCTGTCCTTCACCATCTCCCAGAGTTTGCTCAAACTCATGTCCATTGAGTCCGTGATGCCATCCAACCATCTTGTCCTCTATTGTTCCCTTCTCCTCCTGCCTTCAACCTTTCCCAGCATCAGGGTCTTTTCCAATGAATTGGCTCTTTGCATCAGGTGGTCAAAGTATTGAGGCTTCAGCTTCATCTAATGAATAATCAGGGTTGATTTCCTTTAGGATTGACTGGTTGGATCTCCTTGCAGTCCAAGGGACTCTCAAAAGTCTTCAACACCATAGTTCAAAATCGTCAGTTCTTCAGTGCTCAGCCTTCTTTATGGTCCAATGCTCACATCCATACAGGACTACTGGAAAAACCATAGCTTTGACTAGACAGATCTTTGTTGGCAAAGTAATATCTCTGCCTTTTAATACTCAGCCTATGTTTGTCATAGCTTTTCCTCCAAGAAGCAAGTGTCTTTTAATTTCATGGCTGCAGTCACCATCAGCAGTGATTTGGGAGCCCAAGAAAATAAAGTCTGTCATTGTTTCCATTGTTTCCCCATCTCTTTTCCATAGAATTACACTATGACCCAGCAATTCTAGGTCTAGGTATATACACCTGAGAGCAATGAAGTCTATGTTCAGACAGAAACTTGTACACAAATATTCACAGCAGCAGTAGACACAGCATCCATAAGGTAGAAACAACACAAGTGTCTCATCAGCAGATGAATGGATAAAGCGTGACCCAGCCACCCAGTGGAATGTTATTCGTCCACAAAAAAAGTATTGGAGAAGGCAATGGCAACCCACTCCAGTGTTCTTGCCTGGAGAATCCCAGGGACGGCGGAGCCAGGTGGGCTGACGTCTATGGGGTCGCACAGAGTCAGACACAACTGAAGTGACTTAGCAGCAGTTAGCAACATGTCTGCTAGGTCTTGCTTTTTTATTTTTCTGTTGAAATGTAGTTGATGTACAGTGTTTCAGGTATACAGAAAAATGATTCAGTTATCTATGTATCAGATTTTTTTCTACTATAGGTTATTACAAGATGTTGACTTCTGTTCTCTGTGCTAATACAGTAGGTCCCTGTTGTTTATTTTATATATAGTGATGTGTATCTGTTAATTCCAAATTCCCAGTTTATCTCTCCCCCTCTCCCCTTTGGTAGACCATAAATCATTTTCTATGTGAGTCTATTTCCGTTTTGTAAATAAGTTTATTTTTATCATTTTGTTAGCTTCCACATATAAATGATACAGTATGATGTTCATCTTTTTCTGACTTAACATGATATTCTCTGGGTCCAAGAAAAAACAAAACAAAACAAGAAGGAATGAAGCTCTGACACCCGTGGTAACGTAGATGAGCCTTGAAAATATCACTCTGAGTGTGAGAAGTCGGACACAAAAGGTTATACAGTGCCCGATTCTGTTTGAATGAAATATCCGGAACAAGTAAATCCATAGAAACAGAAAGCACATTTGCAGCTGCTGGGGGCGGGTGAGGGAAGCGACGGCTGATACACTTTCTTTGGGGGGTAATGAAATGTTCTAAATCAAACTGTACCTATGGTTACCCAACTCTGTGTACTAAAAATCATTGCTATGTACATTTTTTCTTTCATCTACTTTTTTTTGGTTATGTACACTTTAAATGGGTCAGTTGTATGGCTTGTGCATTACATTTTAACTTTATAAAGTTTTATACGTAACTTTTCTTTATAAACAAAGGGCGTGCCTTTCAAACTTTGAAGCAGAAGCCTCTGTAGAAATACAAGTAAAGGTAGGAGAGGGGTGAAGAAGGTTTGCTTTTCTCTCCCTTTCTGTCCTTCCTCCTTTCGGAAGCTGACCCTGTGCTAAGGACGTGGGGCTGGGGGAGAACAAAAGTAGTTTGGGGGGTACTGCCCTTATGGCCCAGTGGCTGAGATTCTGCCCTCCCAAGGCAGGGGGCCAAGGTTTGTTCCCTGGTCAGGCAACCAGATCCCACATGCCACAGCTAAAGACCAGGCAGGCCACAATGAAGATGGGAAACGCCATGTGCCACAGCAGAGACCCCACGCAGCCAAATTAATTAATCAATCTAAAAAAAGAAAAAAGGGCTCTGGAGTGCTGTTTTCAAAAGCTTTAACTACAGAAAGAGAAGATCTAAGGGTGTTAAGTTGGATCCAAAGATGAAGTGAGAAAGAGGTTTTCTTCCAGTTGAAAGAAGTGGCTCCCTAAAATACAAAAGTTCTGTTTCTGTACAGATTCCCAGATGCCAAGATGATGAGAAGAATAACATGTACTTAGAACTAACACAATCTGATGGAGAAGGAAATGACAACCTACTCCAGTATCTTGCCTGGGAAACCTCACGGACAGAGGGGTCTGGCGGGCTACAGTCCATGGGGTTACAAAGAGTCAGGCTCAACTTAGTAACTAAACAATAGCAAACACAATCTGACAATAGAAAAAGAGTACCTTCTCTTGTTAGGGAGTGTTCAGGTACATCTTTCTGAAGCAAGTCAGGAGTCCCTCCCTCACTTTCTAGCAGCTGCCCTGAACTAAAAGGAAAAGAACTCACTGATTAGTAAACAAGTATTAACAATCTGAAGCGTTTTCTGGAATATTTGTTAGGACATAAAGCCAGGAAGCGCTTAAAGACTATTGGAGTTACGTCAAAAGACACAGGAGCCAGAATGCAGGATGCCTGGTGGCCTATTTCAGAATAATTTGACCATCAAAAAGATTATTACATACTGTATAGCACCAGGAGCTATATTTAATATCCTATAATAAACTACAATGGAAAAAATAGGAAAAAATATACATATGTGTAACTGAATCACTTTGCTGAACAATAGATATTAATACAATATGTAAGTGAACTGTACTTCAATAAAATAAAATTTTTAAAAGATATTATTACAAATTCTAAATACAGAAAATTCTGGGACGTCTCTGGTGGTCCAGTGGCTAAGACTCGCTACCATCACACACTGGCTGCCGTGGCAAGGGTAGGGGCTCTTCCACAGCACTAGCACTGACTTTCTGGGGATCCTTGGAGAAAATCCTGAGGGGTTCCAGGCCAGAAGAATTTGTCAACTTAAAGGAGGAAAAAAGCTAGATTTTCAAATTTCAAAGTTGTGAAGATCCAGATTCTTAGATTTCTAATATTCTATGATGGGAGCATCTGGGATTCAAAGATGTGTAAGTCTATAACTTTACGATAAAAAAATAAACCAACAAAAAAAGGAACTTCCCTGGTGGCCCAGAGGCTAGGACTCCACATTTCCACTGCAAGGGGTGCAGATTCAAACCCTGGCTAGGGAACTAAGACCCCTGGGGTTGTGCTCAGTCGGGTCGACTCTCTGTGACCCTGCAGACTGTAGCCGCCCAGGCTCCTCTGTCCATGGCATTTTCCAAGCAAGAATACCAAAGTGGGTTGCCATGCCCTCCTCCAGGGGATCTTCTCCACCCAGGGATCAAACCTGGATTTCTTGCATTGCGGGTGGATTCTTTACCACTGAGCCGCCTGGGAGGCCCCATGATCCCTGTGCAGTGGGACCAAAACAAAACAAAAAAGGAAAACAGAAAAAGAAAAAACAAAACTATAAAACTTTACGATCCTGCAATTCCTAACAGTTCCTGGACCGGAAGGCCATCTGTGTCCTGAAAGATCCAAATGAGCCAATGGAACGAAGAAGACGGAAGGGGCTGCCCTGGCCTGGGGGGCTCTTGGGCGGGTACATGGTCCTGTCTTGAGGTCTGAGGAGGGCCTTGCCTCATGAAAGATTCTGAGGGGGGCCTCACCCCATTCTGGGGGACTGAGGGGGACCTACCCTGCCCTGGGGTATGAGAGGGGGAGACACCACCTTGACTGGGCAGTTTCTTGGGGGTGGGGCACGCACATCCTTCCTACCCAGGAGCAGGGACTGGATAGTTTGAAGCCCCAGAAAAGACGTTTTCTTCTCATTTGGGGCTGTCCCTTGCCCCAAATAGCCCAGAGACCTGCTGTGGGGGAAAGCGAGGCTGTCCCCTCATCCCCTAGCAAACTTCCCTTCCCCTGCTCACCCCAGCTCTCACCCCGTTCCAGCCAAAGCCTGAGAAGGCGTCCTATTCTCAGTGTCTGCCGGGAGCTGGACCTCCCAGAGGAAATGCGTGTGAGAGAGACCCCAGGGGATCTTGTTGAGTGAGTTTGACAGGAGCTGAGGATGTGAAATGGGTGACAGTCTCCACAAGACCCAGAGGTAACTGTTTCTGCTCACTTGCCTTTCCCTTCGCCAGGGGATCTTCCCAACCCAGGGATCTTCCCAACCCAGGGATCTAACCCAAATCTCCCTCACTGCAGGCAGATTCTTTACCGGCTGAGCCACAAGGGAAGCGGCGTTTCTGCTCCTCTGCCTCCCCAAAACTGCTTCCTCTCTTCAATTCAGTTCAGTCCAGTTGCTCAGTCGTGTCCGACTCCGCAACACCATGGACTGCAGCACATCAGTGCCCTCCTCCAGGGGATCTTCTCCACCCAGGGATCAAACCTGGATTTCTTGCATTGCGGGTGGATTCTTTACCACTGAGCCGCCTGGGAGGCCCCATGATCCCTGTGCAGTGGGACCAAAACAAAACAAAAAAGGAAAACAGAAAAAGAAAAAACAAAACTATAAAACTTTACGATCCTGCAATTCCTAACAGTTCCTGGACCGGAAGGCCATCTGTGTCCTGAAAGATCCAAATGAGCCAATGGAACGAAGAAGACGGAAGGGGCTGCCCTGGCCTGGGGGGCTCTTGGGCGGGTACATGGTCCTGTCTTGAGGTCTGAGGAGGGCCTTGCCTCATGAAAGATTCTGAGGGGGGCCTCACCCCATTCTGGGGGACTGAGGGGGACCTACCCTGCCCTGGGGTATGAGAGGGGGAGACACCACCTTGACTGGGCAGTTTCTTGGGGGTGGGGCACGCACATCCTTCCTACCCAGGAGCAGGGACTGGATAGTTTGAAGCCCCAGAAAAGACGTTTTCTTCTCATTTGGGGCTGTCCCTTGCCCCAAATAGCCCAGAGACCTGCTGTGGGGGAAAGCGAGGCTGTCCCCTCATCCCCTAGCAAACTTCCCTTCCCCTGCTCACCCCAGCTCTCACCCCGTTCCAGCCAAAGCCTGAGAAGGCGTCCTATTCTCAGTGTCTGCCGGGAGCTGGACCTCTCCAGAGGAAATGCGTGTGAGAGAGACCCCAGGGGATCTTGTTGAGTGAGTTTGACAGGAGCTGAGGATGTGAAATGGGTGACAGTCTCCACAAGACCCAGAGGTAACTGTTTCTGCTCACTTGCCTTTCCCTTCGCCAGGGGATCTTCCCAACCCAGGGATCTTCCCAACCCAGGGATCTAACCCAAATCTCCCTCACTGCAGGCAGATTCTTTACCGGCTGAGCCACAAGGGAAGCGGCGTTTCTGCTCCTCTGCCTCCCCAAAACTGCTTCCTCTCTTCAATTCAGTTCAGTCCAGTTGCTCAGTCGTGTCCGACTCCGCAACACCATGGACTGCAGCACATCAGGCTTCCCTGCCCATCACCAACTCCCTGAGCTTAATCAAACTCATGTCCACTGAGTGGGCGATGCCACCCAACCATCTCATCCTCTGTCGTCCCCTTCTCCTCCTGCCTTCAATCTTTCCCAGCATCAGGGTCTTTTCCAGTGAGTCAGTTCTTCTCATCAGGTGGCCATTTCCCCTCTGCAAAAGGGTTTTAAAGCTTCTCCCTATCTCCTGGCATTCAGTGACAAAATAACATTTCCAACATCCAGCCTCAGGCAGACCTGGGCCATTCATACTAATTATGAAGAACTCAACTCTCGTGGTTTACTAGGTCAGCTCTTATTTGCAGCTAGTGTATGCTGGCACCTTCTGGGTGCTGTATACATATTAAGTATGTATATAGCATCTATGTCTAGTAACAGACCGATGCCCAGTTCAACTTGAATTCCAGATTGACCACAAATCATTTTTTTTCAGTCTAAGTATGTCCCAAATACTCTGCAAGAAGATCAAAGCAGTCAATCCTAAGGCAAATCAGCTCTGAGTATTCACTGGAAAGATGGATGCTGAAGCTCCAATACTTTGGCCACCGGATGCCAAGAGCCAACTCATTGGAAAAGACCCCGATGTTGGGAAAGATTGACGGGAAAAGAATGGGGCCGAAGGGGATGAGACGGTTAGTTAATGTCACCGACTCAAGGGACGTGAGTTTGAGGAAACTCCAGGAGATAGTGAAGGATGGAGGAGCCTGGTGTGCTGTAGTCTATGGGGTTGCAGAGTCAGACACGACTTAGTCACTGAACAACAGCAACAAGTCCCAAATACTGCATGAGATATAGGAACAAAATACGCATCACTTCTCTACACGGGCTTATCACGCAAAATGTCCCCGTCTTCACGGATGAGGAAAGCGAAGCTCAGAGAGGTGAGGTGACCAGCCTGGGGTCCCCAGGGTGAGTGTCTAGCCTGCGGTCTTACCCGATCGGCCTGGCACTGGCGGAAGCTGGCATTGATTCGGTCCAAGTCTCGGCGGGCGTTCAGCATCATCTGGTTGATGGCATCCCTGGCGCGGGCGGTGAGGTTGAGCTCCTTGGACAGGTTGGCCTGAGAAGCTGTGAGCCCCACCACCTGGCCGTACAGGCCGTCGGCCCGGCGCTCGGTGGCCTGCAGGTTGGACTCAGTACTCACGTGCACGTTGCCGTAGACCATGAAGAGGACGAGGCCAAGGATGATGAGGAATTGGATGAGCGAGACGAAGAGGAAAAAATAGCGCAGATAGTACCAGCAGCCCCTGGAGCTGCTCCCGGCCCGTGAATAGGGGCTCCCGTGCTCCATCGCCAAGCCCATCTCCTCCCAGCGTCTGCCCCGTGTACCAGCGCTGCTTGGCCGGCTGGGCTGCTCAGGGTGGTGGCCGCTGCCCCTGCTAGACCTTGCCACGGCGGGGGGGGAGGGGGAAGTGTTTATATTACTCCTCTTAATACTTCCTCTGCCTGGCTCCTTCCTGGCCAGGAGGAAGTGGGGGCTGTGGGTTATCACAACACTCCCACCCCGGGCTGTGAAGGGAAGAGGGGAGGGCACCAAGGCATGTCTGGCCTCTCTGATTAACTACGGGTGGGGCACCGGCTGGGGTGGCCAGGCATCCTTGGTCTTACTGAGCCTCAGTTTCCCCTTCTGCCCATGCTCTGTACCCAGAGCTGCTCTCAGCTGCGTATGACGTCTGTTCAACATCCCCCTTGTGTGGAAGACACAGACATGCAGGAAGGAGAGAGCACTGTTTCTGGGAGCCAGGCGTCGGATCTTGCTTTGGTCACTCACAGAGCTGGCCTTAACTCCCCTTGGAGTGGGCTGGCTACACACGTGTGCGCACCTCAAGGGACAGTGCTGTTACAGGAGCTAAACTGTGCAGAGCGCGTTGCCAGGGCCCAGGCACACACAGCACTCAGTAACGGACGCAGCTCACCAAGGGCTGATCCGTGGATGGCGGTGGCGGTCACCCCACCATCCTACACACCTGGCTCATGTAGGCATGCAGTAAGCGGAAGCAGCAGTGAACCTGGGGCCAGTATGAGCTCCCAGGACAGGCTTCTCGCGTCTGAGTCTCAGTTCTCCCTTCTGCACGGTGGGGGAGGGGGCTGGGAGAAAAGATTTGCCAGTTGCTTTTATCACTACCACTTTCTGTTTGAAACCTCATTTTCCAGCTCTGTGAGATGGTGAATGGGAAGCACAAGGTAGTGGGGGTCGAACTTCACTGTGGGAAGGGATTTAGGGACCAGAGAGCAAAGGATTATGGGTATGCCCTCCTGCCCAACACCGGCCCCCCTCCAAAACAGGCACTCTAGGTAAGCCTCCTCTGTAGGTGACACCAGAACCCCTCCCCAAGACGAGTGTTGAGAGGTCTTCAGTCTTGGGAAGACAGAGTGGGACACAGACCCTAGCCCCATGGGGTCAAGGCTGATAGGAGGGAGGGGCAGGGGCCAGAGGGAATGAGGCAAGGAGATGGAAAGGGGGCTGGAACATGGGCGGCTGACGATAACGCAGTTGCTGTCCACTGCCTGTGTGGGGGCATAGCAGGGTGAGAGTCGTGGCATGGGGAAACATCCCCCTGTTAGCCAGGGTGATGGGGTGGCAGGGTGGTTGAGGGGGGAGGGGTCCTCCAAGGTGATGTTCATCAAGGAGGCAGGAGTTGGGTGGGGAAGGAAGACGTCTCAGCGGTGGGCAGGAAACCCCTGTCCGACCTTTGGCCTTTGCAGCTACCCATTGATTCCTGATTCCGGACCCTTCTCAGCCACTACTGGGAAGGAGAGTTGGGGGCTGCAAGTGATGCCCAACCAGCTATTTCTCTAGGTTGGACAGGCGCACCCAGAATCCCCTGGAGCTGGATGGGAGGAGGAGATTGTCCCTCTTCTTTAACACGGGCCATACGGGCACAGGGAATCCATGATCTCACTGTAGGCCTCCGGAGTTGTGTTCTCGCTGTGCCAGCTACTGCTGTGTGACCTGGGACAAGCGACTTCTCCTGCGAGTCTCAGTTTTATCCTAACAGTCAGTAGTGAAACGCTTGTCTCAGTGCCTGGCACACAGTCGGCCTTAATAAACTGGTGTTTTTTCAAGGTGGGGCTGGATCATGTGTAGCCTCGGATGTTGGGCTGAGCAGCTGAGACACAGTGGGGGACAGCGCTCCAGGTGCTGGTGCCCTGGTCCTGTGGGATCATTGGGGGCAAGGGGGCACAACAGGGGGAGAGCCTCAGTGGCAAGGGTCCAGTTGAGAGCTCAGGCGTGGTGACAGTGCCTGGAGGTGTTAGTCTTGGTATGGACTTGAGATCCTCACTATTCTTCATTTTATGTTGAAGATGCTGCACGTGAATATGTATGAATACGGTATCTCTTGTCAAGGAAAAGATAAGCAACCATAAACTCCCAGAAAACTGAAAAGCCTCTCTAGAACTGACCGATGTGCTACAATTTTGAGCAATTGTCACAGTCTAAGAACAAGAGTTTGAAATCTACACACAAATGTCTTTTGGGTCAAGCTCAAAAATAACACTCTTTCTGGCAATTTGGTCTCACAACTTAGATTTGTAATGTTTCTTTTTCTGTAAGTTTTTTTTTTTTCCCTCAAATAACTTGTTTTTTTAAAAGTTGGATTTTTTTTAATGGAAATGGTAATGATGAAACTTCTTTTTGCTCAACATTATGACTTTGATATTGTGGATTCCTTTGACCACTGTTTAGGTTTTTGGCACATATATTTTATTATCATAATAATTATCAAGGGGCACTTAGAATGTTTCTAATATTTTTTGTTTCAATGAGCAGAATACGATTAGAAGTCAAATCTCTACAAGTGAAATTGCTGGGTGCTGAAGCAATAACATTTTATATTTTGACAGCTGTTATCAATTTGTCCTCCAAAAAGGTTGTTTCCATTGACACCCTTGCCAGCAGTGTCTAAAATTTCTAAAAACAGACTCTTTTGAACACTTTCTGCCTGCATTCCTGGCCAGAAAATTCCAGAGGGGGGAGGTGAGTAACTGGTCCTTGAATTCACATGAGGTCAAATGCATCAAATGATGGGAGAATCTGGTTTTTTCCTGAAAACCATTTGTCATAGTCACAGGAAATTTTGTGTATGAATCTCTCTGAATTCCCTTGAGGGGTCATCCTAAAACCCAACACCAACTTAAATATTTTTTTCCTAAATCAAAAACAATCCATTTGGTTTCATTTGATTGTTTGGTCAGGAATGGGAAAGCTGTCACGAGGAAGTCAATTCCGCATCACTCGGAAGGCTGAACACTGACGTTCTCAAGGAGACACGAGGTTTTTTAAAAACTCTCACGGAATTTCAGAAAGGTTCCGGAAGAAGTGATATTTCTGGTGAAGAAAAACTTCAGCAAAGTTCAGAAAACCCTCCAATTTTTGCCAACGTCTTCGGGTTTTGGTTAATTGCAAAAGACATGAAAGTTTGCGACTTTGGGAGTTGACAGAGGAGGCAGAGAGGTCTTTGGAGGGGAAGAGCCTGTCCTCTTTGGGCCTTCTGGTTGAACAACTGGCACTAGGGACCAACAAGATCAAGTGGCAGCTGTCCCCAATGCCCTTCACCCAGATTTTCCCTTTTCATCCTCGCCCCCACCCCTCACTCCGCGCCACTGACTCCTGTTTCTGCAGCCAGAAGGGATCCCCGAGTGGCCATTAGCAGGGAGGCCAGGGCAGGGACCTGAGAGAGGGGACAAGGTAGAGACACAGAGAACAGACTCAGAGACAAGAGAGATGGAGACCTGGAGTGGTAATTAGACCGGTGGAGACAGGGGAACAGGGCAGAGCAAGGGCAGGCTGGGGCGCCAGCCCTGTGGAGTGGGAGGGGTATGAGGTCTGGGAGGCAGGCAGCTGGGGGATTCTTATCCTGGCCTGGGATGGGGGTCTGTTCTCTCCCAGCTGCCGCCAGTCCTCACTAGTCCCTGTCCTTTGGCCTCCCTAGGGGATCCACAGCTTCCAGCCTCCCACCTCCCTCTTTTCTCCCAACTCGGACACCAGATCTGATGATTCCCTTTCTGCTCACACACATCCCGTGGCTCCGTTTCCCTGGAGCTGATTTTCAGTGATCTGGCAGTTACGACCAAGGTGAAGTTAGCAGAATGAGTGAATAATAATGATAATATTTTAGGTTTCGTATACAGCGCTGAGTCCAACCCTTTGCGTAGCCCTGGACCCCACAGCTGCACAGTGAAGGGTCTTAAATCCCTGGGGCCCGCAGACAAGGCGAGGCCAGTGTCAAGACCTAGCTGACTCCAGAAGGAGAAGCTGTTTCCTGCTCATTTCTGGATTTACGCCAGAGTTGGAGGCGGGGCAGGGGGCAGAGGCAGAGGGTGGGGTGAGGGTGTTTGAAATCTACACACAAATGTCTTTTGGGTCAAGCTCAAAAATAACACTCTTTCTGGCAATTTGGTCTCACAACTTAGATTTGTAATGTTTCTTTTTCTGTAAGTTTTTTTTTTTTCCCTCAAATAACTTGTTTTTTTAAAAGTTGGATTTTTTTTAATGGAAACGGTAATGATGAAACTTCTTTTTGCTCAACATTATGACTTTGATATTGTGGATTCCTTTGACCACTGTTTAGGTTTTTGGCACATATATTTTATTATCATAATAATTATCAAGGGGCACTTAGAATGTTTCTAATATTTTTTGTTTCAATGAGCAGAATACGATTAGAAGTCAAATCTCTACAAGTGAAATTGCTGGGTGCTGAAGCAATAACATTTTATATTTTGACAGCTGTTATCAATTTGTCCTCCAAAAAGGTTGTTTCCATTGACACCCTTGCCAGCAGTGTCTAAAATTTCTAAAAACAGACTCTTTTGAACACTTTCTGCCTGCATTCCTGGCCAGAAAATTCCAGAGGGGGGAGGTGAGTAACTGGTCCTTGAATTCACATGAGGTCAAATGCATCAAATGATGGGAGAATCTGGTTTTTTCCTGAAAACCATTTGTCATAGTCACAGGAAATTTTGTGTATGAATCTCTCTGAATTCCCTTGAGGGGTCATCCTAAAACCCAACACCAACTTAAATATTTTTTTCCTAAATCAAAAACAATCCATTTGGTTTCATTTGATTGTTTGGTCAGGAATGGGAAAGCTGTCACGAGGAAGTCAATTCCGCATCACTCGGAAGGCTGAACACTGACGTTCTCAAGGAGACACGAGGTTTTTTAAAAACTCTCACGGAATTTCAGAAAGGTTCCGGAAGAAGTGATATTTCTGGTGAAGAAAAACTTCAGCAAAGTTCAGAAAACCCTCCATATTTTTGCCAACGTCTTCGGGTTTTGGTTAATTGCAAAAGACATGAAAGTTTGCGACTTTGGGAGTTGACAGAGGAGGCAGAGAGGTCTTTGGAGGGGAAGAGCCTGTCCTCTTTGGGCCTTCTGGTTGAACAACTGGCACTAGGGACCAACAAGATCAAGTGGCAGCTGTCCCCAATGCCCTTCACCCAGATTTTCCCTTTTCATCCTCGCCCCCACCCCTCACTCCGCGCCACTGACTCCTGTTTCTGCAGCCAGAAGGGATCCCCGAGTGGCCATTAGCAGGGAGGCCAGGGCAGGGACCTGAGAGAGGGGACAAGGTGGAGACACAGAGAACAGACTCAGAGACAAGAGAGATGGAGACCTGGAGTGGTAATTAGACCGGTGGAGACAGGGGAACAGGGCAGAGCAAGGGCAGGCTGGGGCGCCAGCCCTGTGGAGTGGGAGGGGTATGAGGTCTGGGAGGCAGGCAGCTGGGGGATTCTTATCCTGGCCTGGGATGGGGGTCTGTTCTCTCCCAGCTGCCGCCAGTCCTCACCAGTCCCTGTCCTTTGGCCTCCCTAGGGGATCCACAGCTTCCAGCCTCCCACCTCCCTCTTTTCTCCCAACTCGGACACCAGATCTGATGATTCCCTTTCTGCTCACACACATCCCGTGGCTCCGTTTCCCTGGAGCTGATTTTCAGTGATCTGGCAGTTACGACCAAGGTGAAGTTAGCAGAATGAGTGAATAATAATGATAATATTTTAGGTTTCGTATACAGCGCTGAGTCCAACCCTTTGCGTAGCCCTGGACCCCACAGCTGCACAGTGAAGGGTCTTAAATCCCTGGGGCCCGCAGACAAGGCGAGGCCAGTGTCAAGACCTAGCTGACTCCAGAAGGAGAAGCTGTTTCCTGCTCATTTCTGGATTTACGCCAGAGTTGGAGGCGGGGCAGGGGGCAGAGGCAGAGGGTGGGGTGAGGGGCAGCGTGTCTCAGACCCATCCTTCCAGCCTCACAAGTTCTGGGCCCTCAGCCAGCAACAACTAGGTCTGAAGACTGGGGCGACCCCTGGTGGTCAGCAGCGGAACAAAACTCTTAAGACTCGTCCCCCTCCTCAACCTCATCTCCTCCTTTGGCGCGAGGGATGGGGTCCAATTCTCCCTCTAGGTAGACCCTCTGCCAGTAAAGGTCCTTAAAGCCACCTCCAAGGTGGGCGGGAGTGGGAGATTATGAGCAGAACTGCCTGAGGTGGGGATCAGAGCTTCAAGGGCTTCTTACGCCAGCCTCTTAAATTTTTCAAGATGAATTTTAATTATTTTAAAGGCAACACATGCACATGAGTTTTAAAACGCAAACTTTACAAAAAGAAGGGGACAACAGAGGATGAGACGGTTGGATGGCATCACCGACTCGAAGGACTTGAGTTTGAGCAAGCTCTGGGATTGGTGATGGACAGGGAAGCCTGGTGTGCTGCAGCCTATAGGGTCACAAACAGTCGGACACGACTGAGCAACTGAACTGAACTAATACAAAGGAACATGAGACTTCCTCCCCGCACTGATCCCTAGATCCCTGATTCCGTTTCCAGGGGCCACCGTTGTGACTAGGGTTTCCTTCAGAGATATCTGGACAAAAGTTTCTCCCAGTCCCGATTTTTAAAAGATGTACACAGACTATAACGCTTCTGCTTCTTACATTACTCTGTCTCAGCAAAGGTCAGTTTTGGCCTTTTTAACAGTTGCACAGTGGGAATTCCCCGGATCTCCAGTGGTTAGAGCTCTGTGCTTTCACTGCTGAGGGCTTGGGTTCAGTTCCTGATGGGGGAACTAAGATCTGCAAGTAGGGCAACTTAGCCCAAAACAAAACAATCCCCACCCCCACACCGCCCCAGTCCATACAAACCAGTTGAACAGCGTTCCGTGGTGTGGATGTATGCACACTCATTTAAACAGACTCCAGTTGGTGGACACTGAGGTTGTCTCCAATTTTTTGCAATTACCAAGAATGTGGTAATAAAGTCTTCATTTCTCCTCTCCTCCACCCTTATCTTGAAAAAAGTAAACTGTTTATTTGGAATGTTTTAAATTTACAGAAAACTTGCAGAGATAATACAGAGTCTCTGAATAGCCCTCCACAGCTTCTCCTATCATTAGCATGTTACATACCATAGTTCATTTGTCAAAATTAAGAAATTAATCTTAGTATATTACAATGAACTGAACTCTAGACTTTATTTGATTTCTTCACTTGTTTTTCTTTTCCAATATCCGAACCCAGGATTCTCCACTGCATTCAGTCCATTATTTTGTATGTTTTTAAAAATAGTTGTTGGGAATTTCCTGGCAGTCCAATGGTTTAGACTCCAAACTTTTACTTCTGAGTGCCTGGATTCAATCCCTGGTCAGGGAAATAGGATTCTTCAGGCTGTGTGGCCAAAAAAAATGAAAAGTGAATAAAGTACTCTGCTGGGTTCTTAGTATCCAAGACTATAGTTAAAAAATGACTGTAGATTAAAATTTTCTTAATAAAAAATATGGCTGCAGGAAAACTGCTTGAAGAAGAACTGATGGGTCAAACACTCTTTTAATTTTGAGAGATTCTAGAAAATGGCCCTCCCAAGTAGTCGTACCAACAAGCCGTTTCACCAGTACTGTGTATATTCACAAACTTTTGTTTTTATCCTTGCCAAACCAGTGGGCAGAAAGTGGTACCGTGTCGTTGTTTCAGCTGGCATTTCTTCTCTAGCAGTGAGACTGGACACCTTTTTCTGCATGCTTCTATGAACTGGCTGCCCATATTCTTTGCCTGTTTTCTACCGAGTTATTTTTAAACTTTATTTATTTGGCTGCACCAGGTCTCAGTCTCAGCATGCAGGATCTTCACTGTGGCACAGGAACTCTTAGTTGATGTGTGTGGGATCTAGTTCCCCAGCCAGGGATCAAACCCAGGCTTCCCCCATTGGGAGCCTGGAGTCTTAGCCATTGGATCACCAGGGAAGTCCCTCCACTGAATTATTTTTTGAAAAATTAACTTAGAAGAGATTCTTACATAATAAGGAAAGTAGTTTATTCCTGGATATGAAAAACTATGTGAAATGGATCTTTCTTTTCTTCGAAACGATTTTCTACCTTGTTGTTTTGGATATAGGAAAGTTCCGTTAATTCTCTTGGGTTTCTATATATAGTCATACCACCAGAAGATAATATTAAACTGAATTGTTTTTGAGGCATTCCTGCCAAAAATGTCAACCTCAAATTAATCATGAGGAAACCACAAAAACCCAAACTCAGACACCACAGAATGACTGGCCTGGGGCTTTAAAAAAAAATACCAACCAACGTCATGAAAAGCAAAGACAGACTGAGAAATGTTCCAGATTAATACGCTGTGTAAACCAGGATAATCTTTTGTTACAGAAGACATTATCAAAATAGTTGGTAAAATCTGATTACAGTCTGGAGATTAGAACCTAAGTTTCCACTGACAGATGAATAGATAAAGAAGATGTTATACACACACACACACACACACACACAATGTATGTATACACACAATGGAATATTACTTATAATAGTCTCATAAAAAAGAAATCTTGCCATTTGCAACAACATGGATGGATCTAAGAGGGTGTTATGTTAACTGAAGTAAGTCAGAGAAAGACAAATACTGTATAATCTCACATGGAATTGTTGCTATTTTGATGACCTTTTCAGAATGCTTTTCATTTGATCCGTTAGCATGGCAAATTTTATTAACAGACTTCCCAATACTGAACCATCTTTGCATCTCAGGCCTATGTTCCTTTGTTATAGAGTCTTTCAAATGTATTACTTGTACCCTCATAGGGAGAGAGGTCTGGAGTTTTCCTATTGTGCCATTTTTGTTAGGTTTTTGGTGTCAAGAGAGCCACCATTCCAATCACTCATTTTACAGACAAGATAAACTGAGGACCAGAGAGGAGAAGCGACCCCTTCAGGTCACTCACTTCCAGATCAGAGCTGGACCCTAAGTCCTCAGGTCCGAGGGATGAGGGCAACACTGGCCTTGTCCTTAGAGGGGACTTAAGTCCCGGCTCTTCACTATCTCTTGTGACCCAATGGACCTCAGTATTCCCGTCTGTAGATAGTTTCAGGGTTGCTGCTGGGTCAAAAGCTGAGCGTGGATGGGTGTCGACTGAGCATCTCATCCAGCTTGCGCACCTCTCTGAGTGTCCCTGCAGGGCTCCCAGGGTCTGTCCTCCTGGTCTCGAGCCCCCGTCCAGCTAGGGGCCGACTCACCCTCGTGCGCGCCGCGTAGGTCGCCTGCAGCCCCCGGAAGTTCCTGGGCGAGAGCGCGAGCGGGGGCTGGGCCGGGGTCGGGACCCGGCGCGGGTCCGGGGGTGTGAAACTCTGCGCTGGGGGCTCGTCTGGGCTTCCAGGGCTTTACTGCCGGGAAAGGGGGAGAGGGGCCGTCGGCACCAGGACCCCATCCCCAGAGACCCTCCGGCATTCATCTATTCTTCCTGTTATCCCACTCCCCAAAGATTCCAGGCTTCAGGATCCCCCATCCCTTCTCCCCTGGTCTTTTCCAAGACCGCTCCTCCGGGATTCCCAGTCTTTTCCACAGAAGTTCCGCCTCCAGGGCCCCGATCCCTCCTTTGACACTTTCCATTGCAATGTTCACCTTCACTCCCAGCTCCCCTCGGAGCCCCCATATACACCCGACCCCAGGGACCCATGCCTCAAGAGTGCCAAGCCCAGTGTAGGAATTCCCGCCCCATAGAGCCCGCCGCTAGGTTCTCACACTGAGACCTTCACCTGGAGCCTCTCCCAAGGCCCCGCCCACATGACCAGCCCGGCCCCGCCCCGAGCCCTGGACCCTTCCCTCCCACCCTTCACTCACATGTGCTCGCGCAGCGCCGCCTCCCGGGCTGCGCAGGCTTCGCCCTCCGCCTCGGCCGTACGTGCGCGCCGCTGCGCCTCGTCCAGTTGCTGCGCAGATTTAGCGGCCACCGCCTCCCAGCGCGCCAGGGCTTCTGCGGACGCAAGGCGCGAGATCGGGACGGAGCCCGGGCTCCTACTCCGCATACATCAACTCCGAGTTTATAGTCTGCATACTGTCTATGTGGTTTGTTGTACTGGAATTAAATTTGTGTGCTGTTTGCATGACCTTTACGTGTTATTTGCATAGCTTTTCAGAGGTTTACGTGTCTTTGGGGAGCCTCTACACGGCGTGTGCATATTTTGCTGAGTTTGCATTGTTCTGTGATATTTGCCTGAACTTTGCATATTGTGTGCATTTCTTTCACAAGTTTTCACTTTGCTTTGCTTTACGTTTACTCCCGTCTGTGTCTTTTGCCTAGCTAGTAGCCGTCTAGGCTCCTCCCACCTCCAGCGTGCGCACCCTTTTGCATCCCAACACACCTGTGAGCGCCCCGTTCTCAGCCCCCATCTGGGTCCCCTGTGCCCTGGCTTCTTCCATCTCAGTCTTCAGTGTCGTCAGTTGGGTCGAAGCCGACTCTGCGGAGTGGAGCAGAAATGACAGGCGAAGGGAGAGAAAGTGAATGGGCCCGGCCCTTTCTAGGGGAGAACACCTTGGTGTTCCTTGAGCTTTATTTGGAATGTCGTTTGGGGTCCTATAGTTGTAAAACACAGAAGTGGCCTCTGAAGTCTGGAGTGAAAGGTGCTTGCCTGCAAGGAGATCTTTGCCCAGGTCCACTGACCCCTGGGGCGTCCCAGGTGGCTCAGTGATAAAAAGAATCTGCCTGCAATGTGAGAGACTCAGAACGTGCAAGTTCGATCCCTGGGTGGGGAAGATCGGACACGACTGGGGGACTAAGCACACTGACCCCTGTGCCAGGCCAACTGGATATAGAAAGGTTTAGTTCTGCCAACCAGCTCCAGTTCCAATCTCAGCTATATCTAGATTCCTGCGGTTGGGGTTTCAGACCAGCACAAGACAATACGGTGGTTGATGACTGAGTTTCTAGGGTATTGGTTTCCTCTGTAGGACATTCTGCAAAGCAACTGGCTTGGTCTCTTCTGAGACCCTTTCATGGGGGCCAGGGGAGAACCATAATTTGAATCCAGAGCAGGCTGCTCTTAACTTCAGCTGCCCCAGGCCCTTCCCTTAGGCAGGTTGGAAAGGCATAGGGATGAATTTTCCAAAGGCATGAATTTTCCAGAATTCGTATGCTGCCCAACCTCTGCTGGGCCCAGTACACAGGGGTACGCAGTAGTTTCTCAGTAAATGTGAGTGGTTGGGACTTTGAGGATGGTTCTTCTTTGAGGCCCAGGGTTGAGAAAGAGTTAAGAAGGAGTTAAGAAAGAGTTTGAAGGGGGTGGCGAGAGGAGAAGGGAGGACCTGGCTGGTACCTCCTCCAAGAGGCCAACTTTAGCTTCCTAATTACAGGTGACACGAATGTCCCTCTCTCAAAATAGGGCTGCTGGACACTGCCTGGGGGGTGGTTGTTGAGTAGGTACTTAGGGGGAGGGTTAGCATAGGGCCTCCCCAGGGGGGATCAGGGGTCTGCCCATCCATCAGTGATGGGGCAAACAGCAGAGGACAGTGGAGCCTTCTTTTTATTTTTTAAAAGTTCATTTGTGACCTTTTTTTTTTTTTTTTAATTGGACTATAATCGCCTTACAACGTTGTTAGTTTCTGGTGTACAACAAAGTGAGTGAGCTGTGTTAGTGGAACCTTCTTGGTCAGAAGGTAGACACAAGCGGGAATTGGCCGCGTAGGAATTGGAAGGAATGGTGCTGTTCTCATTTTCCTCCCTCAGTTGAAAAACGGGGGAAACCAAGGCACCGAGGGGGAAGGCTGGGTGTGTGTGGGCACCCCTCCCCCTCATTGTCGGGGTTCCCTAGCCCTCCAGCCTGCCTACCTGGCGGCCCTCACAGGCCCTGAGGGCCTCCTCCAGCTCCCGGCGGGCACGCTCGGCCTGCTTCAGCCGCTTCGTCAGGGCCTCCTCGAGCTGGGCAGCCTCTGCCAGTCGGCGCCGAAGTTCCTCGACTTCGGGTCCGGGGTCTCCAGGCGGCGCCGTGGTGTTGGCGGCCGGCTCTGGGCAGTGGGGCCTCCGGGAGGCTGAGGAGGCCAGATTCCAAGCCAGAAGGGCCGCTCCGGCAGCAACCGCTGCCAGGAATACTGCGGCCCCGCACAGGGCGAACACTCGCCAGGCGCGCCCCGGCTCGGGCTCCGGCCCGGGCTCGGCCATGCCGCTGTCCACAGCTCTGGCCCCAGACGGCCACGAGCATTTAATTGGCACCTTGGGGAGCCAGGGACACCCACGGTTCCGCCCCTCTTGGCGGTGGTTTCGAGTTTATTGGGAGGGGCTGGACCCACGCCGAGGGCCAGCCCAAGCTACCGGATCCGAGGGCAGGGCTGGGGATCCCGGGTTCCAGTCTTGTTTCTGCATCCCATGTGGCCCTCTAAGCCTCAGTTTCCTCCTCTGTAAACTGAGGATGACAGTGGCTCCTGCCCTGTAGGGCTCTGTAGGAATCACCTGAGCATATCTGTGCAAAGACCCCTTTGCACCAGGGGCCCTTGGCAAGGTCTGGGGGTATCCTGTCCCCTATTCTGTTCATGGAGAGACCAAACCTAGAAGATGGGAGGCTGCTCGAAACAACTGAGGTCGACCTGGCTCGGGGGCCGCACTTTGTGATTAGCTTGTGCGGGCCAGGGTGCAGACCCAAGGGTAGATGCGTCCCATCTCCCTGCCCGTTCTCCACTAAGCCACCAGGGGGCGACCTTACAACGTGAATCAGAGCCAGGCGCGTCTACACGGTTGCCCTGACCTTCCGGAGTCAAATCCTCCTCCTCCCTCTCTGCCCTCTTTCATTTCCATTTCCCCTTCCTCCAACCTACTCCCCGCTTTTCCTCCTCCTCCATCTTTCCCACGCCCCATCCTCCCCCGGCGAGGCCCCCAGCAGGTCTTCAGGGTCATTCCCGCCCCCTCCAGCCCTGCTGGGTGCTCCTCCGGCCAGCGCATTTCTATCCTGGGGTTGCTGGATGGACCTTTCCTCCCTCTTTGCAGCTAACTTCCTTACCAGTTACTTCCCTGCCCACCAGTGTGTCTCTTCCTCTCCCGTCCCCACTAACTCTGACCCCTTCTGATCTCTCAGCTCTGCTGTCATTTTACGTGTTTGATTCCTGACTGCCTCTCCCATCAGACTGGGGTGTGTGTCTGACTCTGCCACCCCCATGGACTGTAGCGCACCAGGCTCCTCTGTCCATGGGATTCGCCAGGCAAGAATCGTGGAGTGGGTTGCCATGCCCTCCTCCAGGGAATCTTCCCAACCCAGGGATCAAACCGGCATCTCATGTATGGCAGGTGGATTCTTCACCGCCATACAGCCACTGGGGCATCAGACTGGGTGAGCCCCGAAAAAGTAAAGCCTTCACCTGCCTTATTCCCACTGCCACCGCGTGGGCCTGGCACACAGTAGCTGTGCAGTAAATGTGAGCTGAGAGAACACTATGAACAAGAATCTGTGTTCCTTCCTGACAGCCGCACCCCCTCCCACGCCTATTCCACAGGAAGAAAACAGGGCCCAGAGAGGCCAAGCCTCAGGGCGGGACACACAGCAGCTACAAGTCACTCCCAGATTCCTGCTGGAGCTGGAGCCCCTCCCCATCCCCCAGGCCCTGCAGCACCCCTCATACCTGGTTTCCAACCCCTGGCTGGGTCACACACAGTCAGCCAGGGAAGAGGGACATTTTCAGGAAGGAGACAAGTTTATACCCTGGCCACTGGGTGAGAGTTTGGGGGTTAGAAATTGAGCAGGTCAAACCCATGATATCAGGCAAAACTGCCTCCTCATCTGTGAAACAGTACACATAGGGTGGGGGAGGGGGAGTACTGTTTTGGGACTTTCCAGTAGCCCAAGCTGGGAGTGGGGGTGGCGGATGTGGGGCGGAAGTGGAAAAGGACCGAAGTCATATGAGAAGGACTTCCTGGCAATCGAGAGACCCTGCTAGAAGCAGAGGGCACTGATGCTGGGAAAGACTGAGGGCAGGAGGAGAACGGGTGACAGAGGATGAGATGGTTGGATGGCATCACGGAGTCAACGGACCTGAGTTTGAGCAAGCTCCAAGGGATGGTGAAGGACCGGGAAGTCTGGCGTGCTGCAGTCCATGGGGCTGTGTCCGAACGTCGGAACAACCACCACTGCCTGAGCGGCTGAGAAACCCTGAGCAAGTCCAGTTACTTCTCTGGACGTCAGTTTCCTCATCTGTTAGATGAGGCTGCTGATGGGGGGTAAAATGCCTCAGTCATTGGAAAGGGACTCCACGGGAGCGTCTACTGAGCCCTCCCGTGAGCTGGGGGCACAGAAGTGATGGAGACCCAAGCCTCACCTTCTAGAGCCGAGATTCCCACTGGAATTGAATCTGCGCCCCCAGAGGAGGTTTGGCAGTGTCTAGAGGCACTCTGTTGTTGTCCCAACCTGTCAGTAAGGTGCTGCGGGCATCTGGTAGCAAAGGATGGTACTCAGCATCCTACAGTGCACGGGGCAGCCCCGCCACAGAGAATGGTCCAGCCCAGATGGTGAGAGTTCAGAAGCCGAGAAACCCTGCTCTAAAACTTCAGGGTGAGGAGCAGGAGCTCCGAGCAGAGGGCAGATACTGCCCGAGGCTGTGAAGCTGGAAGGAACTCCACGAACCAATATATAGAGAAGTGGTCGGGGTGGGTGGAACAGGAGGAAGTTAGGGGATGGGAGGGTGTTGTCAGGGGTTTTGTGGCAGGGATGGGGTCTGGGGACACTGGGAAGACAGTAGGAGCCGTGGAAGGGGATTCTAAGATCATCTGGGTTGGGGCCCATGGGACCAGAGAGCAGTGCAGAATCCTGGGCAAACACAAGGGGTTTGCCCCTAGTGCTACGCACAGAAAGTTGCCTGGACAATAGTTGGCATTCCAGGAAAACCTGGAGGAAAGAAGATAACAGGGGAGGAAGGAAATAGGGGCCATGGGAGGGTCAAGGACGTGGGTTAAATGGTCTATTAGACAGAGGCCTTCAACTTTGAGCCCCTCCCACATTTTTCTTTCTTTCTTTCTTTCTTTCTTTCTTTTGATAGTGCCATGTGGCTTGCAGGATCTCAGTTCTCCAGTCAGGGATTGAATCTGGGCCATGGCAGTGAAATCCTGAAATCCTAACGACTAAGCTGCCAGGGAATTCCCCATACCTAACCTTCAATTTTGAGAAGCAGAGAGGCTCTCTGAGGGAGGGGTTCCCAGAGCAGGGTACTGCAAGATGAATAAGAGTTTGGTGACGGAGGTGGCGGGGCAATGTGACACAGGTCTGTCCCGTGTCTGCACATCTAGGTTTAAGTCCCTGCACTTTCTACTGGAAGGGATTGGGAATCAGGACAAAGTGTTCCTCATCACAGCCACAGTTTCCTCACAGAACCACTGGATCGGAAGATCCAGCCAGGAGATAAGAGCAGAAAACTGCAGGCAGGGAGCATTGATGAGGATGTAGGTTCCTGATGGCTCAGCTGGTAAAGAATCTGCCTGCAATGCAGGAGACCCTGGTTCAGTTCCTGGGCTGGGAAGATCCCCTGGAGAAGAGACAGGCTACCCACTTCAGTATTCTTGGGCTTGCCTTGTGGCTCAGATGGTAAAGAATCTGCCTGCAATGCGGGAGACCTGGTTTGGAACCTTGGGTTTGGAAGATCTTCTGGAGAAGGGAAACACCACTCACTCCAATATTCTGGTCTGGAGAATTCCATGGACTATAGGGGTCACAAAGAGTCGGACATGACTGAGCAGCTTTCTCTCTCACTTTCAGGGGAGAAGAGGGCTGCGGAGGGGCAGTGGGGTGATGCCTGCCAGCACCCCAGAAATCCCAAGGAACATTCTAGAGCACAGAGGCTGAGTTTGGATGTCCATGGGTGTCCACCCTTGCCCACATAGCAGGTCCCAGTTGCTTGGGGGTGACACGATAACACTCCAAAAACTTGAGAGTACAATTTTTCCCCCTAAAGGGGTGTTTATTTTTTGGAGCCAAATGACACCAGAAGAAAGTGACTTTCTAGAAACCATGTCAGCAAGAAGCAGGTGCCCCCGACTTACCCCTGAGCCTTCCCCAACTCTATGTCCATGGGTGTCCACCCTTGCCCACATAGCAGGTCCCAGTTGCTTGGGGGTGACACGATAACACTCCAAAAACTTGAGAGTACAATTTTTCCCCCTAAAGGGGTGTTTATTTTTTGGAGCCAAATGACACCAGAAGAAAGTGACTTTCTAGAAACCATGTCAGCAAGAAGCAGGTGCCCCACGCCTTACCCCTGAGCCTTCCCCAACTCTAGGGCAGACTTGGGCCAACTCTCCTACTTCACGCAAGACATCCCTCCAAAGCTAGCCCATCTTGGACCCCTAGGTTACCCCATCCCCCCACCCCCCACAATCGTGTTGCCATGTGGTCCCCTCAGAACTGGAGTCAGGAGCGTCACACAGGGAAGCAGAGAGGGAGCCAGACCAGTCCAAGTTGTGACCTAAAAAACATCAAAATAGGGACTCAGGTACTTCCCTGGCTGGTAAAGCCTTTGCACTTTCAATGCAGGGGTTGCGCGTTTGATCCCTGGTCTGGGAATTAAGATCCTGCACGTCATGCAGAGCGACCAAAAACCAAACATTAAAATACATAAAAAATTTTTTAAAAAGGAAACAAAAAACAGAGGCGGACAGAACACAGGCCAAGCCCCGCCCCCCCCAGGACCTCCCTCTTCACTGAGTGCTCCCTCCCTTTCCAAGATCCTTCTCCGCGTCCAGCCCTCCGCCCCACAGACAGGCCACCTCCCCAGACCCTGACCCAGCCCAGCTCCCGGCCCCTCCGAGCTTTCTTCTCCCAGGAGCTGCCCAGTCCTTACCGGCCGGCTTTCTGGGATCTCATGTCAGCAGAGCATTGAGGACCAAGACCGCGATCACCAGGAATAGGAAGCTCGAACAGCTGGACGCGTCGTTTCTGGAGGAGGTCTCACTCTGTCTTCTGGAGTAGAGATCAGGGCACTCAGGCAGCTGCCGGGCCGCTCGGGCCGGTCTAGGCTTCTCCCCTAAGAATCTGCACTCCTTCCCGACAAATCGCCGGGGAGAAGAGTGAGCAGCGCCCCCCGCCCCCCGCCCCCAATGGCTGTGTGACAGATGGGACGAGGCTGGGACTTGGTCGCCTGAGCATCGGGGTTTTTTCCCCCCGAGCCCAGGGGGTCGAGAGTTGGGTGAAAGGGGGGTCCTCTCAGACCTTAGTCGCTCCACCTCGGCCAACGCGTCCTTCAGATTCTGGTTCAGTATCTTCAACTCTCCTGGTTGAGGGATGGGGCACAGCATCAGGGGCAGGTGGACACGGCGACCACACCCACTCACCTGACCCCCACCCAGGACATGACTCTTCGGGTCCTCATTGAGCCCCCACTGGGAAACCTGAAGCCCCCCACACACACACACACCACTCCCCAACTCCACCCCTCCCTGCCTCCTGACCCCAGCCCTGGGACCCTCCCTCCCTACTTCTTTTCAACACTTGACCCCCACCGCCCCCCACTGCGGAACCCTGGCTATGTTTTTCTCACCCTGATACTCTGCCACCTGGGCCTGCTCCTTCTTCAGAGACTCCCTCAGGGTCACCTGGGTCAGAGGGGAGGGTCAGAACATGGACTCCTGTCCCTGGGCGCTGGACGCCTCCCTAGGCCCTGGGATCAGAGGAGCGCAAATCCACATCCCCTTCATTTCCCTGCCAGCCCTCTCCCTGCACCTCAGCCTCCCACCGTGAAGAAAGGGCACAACCTCCCACCTTCCCCGGGCCACCCATAACAGTGTGATCCTCAAAGTGGGAGTTTTGAGGCCCCCCACCCCGCAAGAGAATTTGGAGGTTTCCTATGCCCTAGAAGAAGTTTCCATATCCACTCGGGTATCACACACACACAAAAAAAAATTTTAATATTTATTTGAAAAAAATTTTTATTTGGTTGGGCTGAGTATTAGTTGCAACACGCTAGATCTTTAATTGCTGCGAGGGATCTAGGCCCATGACCAGGGATCAAACCCATGTTCCCTGCATTGGGGGCACAAAGTCTTAGTCACTGGATCACCAGGAAAGTCGCTAAAGAACATTAAGAGGTACTCCTAAAACCAGAAAATGGGGCGGGGTGCAGGTAGGGAAGATTTCAGAGCCCAACTTATATGTCCCTGAGAGTTTCAAGGTCCTCCATGTTAGAACAGAAGTGAAAATTTCAAAAGCTCTCAGGATGCAGTGGAAGGAGCTGGGGAGATCCTCCTCCCAGTCCCTAGAGAGGATTTCTGCTCCCCAAGATTGACTCAAGGGGAGTTTCTAGGTCCCCCCACTCAAGTTCCAGAGTTTAGAGAGCCTTCATACCCTACAGGGATACTGGCACCCATAATGGGAGTTTTAAGGCTCCCCACACCAGCACCTCAGGGAGAGTCAGAGGTCCCCAAAGCCTGGTGGAGACATCCAGGGGGCAGTCTCAAGGTCCCTCTGGATCTCCACAAAGACCCTGGGAGAGCCTCTCAAGTACCCGGGCCTGTCTAGGAGGTGCAGTGGCTTACCACAGTACGGTTGCAGGTGGCAGTTTCGGCTTCCTTCTCATGTGAGAATTCCTGGGCCTGGTTTAGCTGGCGCTGCAGGTGTTGGTTGAGCTCCTGACACTCCTTCTGTGCTTGGAGGCCATCCACGCAGGCCTTGCTGTTGGCCCTAACAGTGAAGTAGATCAGGGGCACAAGTAGACCCACCACCACGGGGAGCAGGAACCCCAGCCACAGCGCCAGCTTGTAGCGAGTCAGCATAGATCCTTCCAATTTGTCCATCATGGGTACTGGGCTGCAGTAATTAAAAAGTGGCTACCATAAGGGAACTGCCCTTAGAGAAGTTTAAAAAACGAGTTATAGGAGGTCGCTGGAACCCTTATGGGCTAGGACTGCCCCCTGATTAGCATAATAGCGGTGCTGACCAATGAGAAGCTCCAGGAGGATCCTCTGACTTGGAGATACTCAAACGGAGCCTGTGCAGGCAGAGGGCAGCCAGGCTTTCGGTTTAGGTTTCATTTTCCTTTTTCCTTTTTCTGGGAAAAAAAGGTGAGTTGCTTTTGCCAATTTCTGGCCTTGGGGCTTTCTGGGTTGGATGCTGGCCAGTGAGATCCTGTGAGAAGGGAGTGGGGCTGCTGGGACACCCCCTATCAAGTCCTTGCCCTTCTACATGTTTCTGAGGGTGACCATTGCAGTTATGAGCAGCCGGTGCATGCCAGCTCTGTGTTGGTCTCTACCACAAACGGAAGAGGCAGAGGGGGATTTTTTGGGCCGCAAGTCCCCAGCTGGGAGAAATGAAAGCTAAATGAAAGCTGAGACGTGAGTGGTGACTGGGGGCATGATTGTGTCTGACTGAGGAGACTGGGTGTAGAATTCAGGGATCTCCTGGTGACCTTGAGGGGTTCACTTAGCGTCTCTGTCTCCTGCAGAGCGGACGAGGAGGCATGGAGGGTGTCAGAGGACCGACCAGAGCCTGCAGGGAGAGGGGAGAGAAGAGCTGGACCCACCAACACTACTCAGACTGCAGTTGTCCTCCATGGCCACCAGGGGACGCACCAGACAACCAACAGCCACCCAGGCCCTTGTCCTGGCTCCAGGCAGAAACTGGCTCTTTCTGCCAGCATCTGCCTCTACCTACCTGGGACTCCGCAAATACCCCCTGAACTGTACTAAACATGACCCTAAGCGGCCATCCCAGGGCAGACTCCTCCCCCATATCTTCTGTTTTAGCTCTTTTATGAAGTATAGCGATAATAGTATCTAATTCACGTTCCTGAGGTGTTTCACAGGTGTGATAGTGCAACCCCCCTTCCGGCTACCCAAGCCACACACACCAAATGGAAGATGTTAACCATATGAGGATCATGATATGTAGCCCCAGACCTACTGGTGCAAAAGGATTGATAATGTTAACCCCTGTGACCTCACCATCAGTCACTCAGGAATCGTCCCCTCCCCTGGGTCCACTCGCCTCCTCCCCTGGGCCTTGAGAAGGCTTTTCAGAAACCTCTGGGGGGTCAATATTCTCTGGGGGCATAAGCGACCTGCCTCCCTGCAAGGCCCTGCAACGAAGCTTTCTCTGCTACAAACTCCACAATTTCTTTGTTCTGTATTCACTGTGTGTCAGGGACACGGACCTCAGTTAATGGAAGCTCAGTTTCCTCATCTGTAACGTGGGGCCATCACAGAAGCAGCCTCGTCAGGAGGGCCGATGAGGAGTCTGAGTAAGCGCTTTGCATCCAGTAGGCACTCAGTGCCCGGGTGGCTGGGCATGTGACTCAGGGCAGACGAACTCGTGGGAAATGGGGAAATCAGACCCAGGAGTGAGGAGTACATTTTGAGGAAAGAAGAACAGATCCATTTGGGACACTCAGAACCCAAAGAACCTGGGCGGGGGGTGTCTAGGGAGAGACCTCCAAAGGGGGTGGGACCCTGGACTGACATTCCAGGGAACTCAGGTTGCACTGATCTCCCTTCCAAAGGATCAAGGGAACCAGATCTTCCTGCTGGAGACTGGCCTGATCACACACTTCCTGTTGCAGGGAGTGATTTCTGCAGGGCAGCTGTGCACGTGTCCAGGAGCTTCTCTCACCACAGCCTGACCCCCACCCAGATTCTGCTGGCTCAGCCATTTACAGGGTTTTCGGTCAGCTGGAGCAGATCCTATGCGGGGCCAAAGCCAGGGATCCTGGTGCTCAGGATGACACCCCTCTGCCTAGTAACGCTGCTCACAGCAAAGACCTGCTTCCAACAACTCAAAGATGACTCTACACGTGGACATCGCCAGATAGTCTATATGAAATCAGATTATGTTCTTTGCCCCCAAAGATGGAGAAGCTCTAAACAGTCAGCAAAAATGAGACCTGGAGCTGACTGTGGCTCAGATCATGACTCCTTCTGGCCAATTCAGGCTTAAATTAAAGGAAGTAGTGGAAAACCACTAGGCCATTCAGGTATGACCTAAATCCAATGCCTTACAGCAGAGGTGACGGTAGGAATAGACTCAAAGGATTAGATCTGGTAGACAGAGCGCCTGAAGAACTATGGAGGGAGCTTTATAACACCGCACAGGGGTCAGTGACCAAAACCGTTCCAAAGCCAGAAAAGTACCTGAAGGCGAAGTGGCTGTCTGTGCTTAGTGACTCAGTGGTGTCCGACTCTTTGCCACCCCATGGACTCTAGGCCACCAGGCTGCTCTGTCCATGGGGATTCTCCAGGCAAGAATACTGGAGTGGGTTGCCATGCCCTCCGCCAGGGTATCCTTACAACCCAGGGACTAAGCCAGGTCACCTGCACTGCAGGCAAACTGAGGCACCAGGGTTGTCTGATGCGTCCTGACAAACAGTTGAGGAAAGAAGAAAAGTGAAGGGCAAGGGAGAAGAGAAAGATGAACCCAAGAGTTTCAGAGAACAGCAAGGAGACATAAGAAGGCCTTTTCCAAGGAACAATGCAAAGAAATAGAGAAAAACAGTAGAATGGGAACAAACAGTATTCTTCTAAAAAATTGGAGATATCATGGAACATTTCATGAGAAGACGAGCACAATAAAGGAGAGATACAGTAAGGAGCTAAGAGAAACAGAAATAATTCAGAAAAGGTGGCAAGAATACACAGAAAATCTATGTAAGAAAGGTCTTTTTGACCTAGACAGCCAAAATGCTGTGGTCACTCACCTAGAGCCAGACATCCTGGAGTGTGAAGTTAAGTGGGCCTTAGGAAGCATTGCTATAAACAAAGCTAGTGGAGGTGATGGAGTTCCAGCTGAGCTATTTCAAATTCTAAAAGATGATGCTGTTAAAGTGCTGCTCTCAAGATGTCAGCAGATTTGTAAAACTCATTCCAGTCTCAAGAAAGGCAATGCCAAAGAATGTTCAAACTACTATACAATTGTGCTCATTTCACATACTAGCAAGGTTTGCTCAAAATCCTTCACATTAGGCTTTAGCAGTACATGAACCAAGAACATCCATTGTCTGAGGTGAGTTTCAAAAAGGCAGAGGAACCAGAGGTCAAATTGCCAACATTTTTTGGATTGAAGAAAGCAAGGGAGTCCCAGAAAAAAAATCTACTTTTGCTTCATTGACTATGCTAAAGGCTTTGACTGTGTGGATCACAGAAAACTGTGGAAAATTCTGAAAGAGATGGGAGTGCCCAACCACGTTATGTGTCTCCTGAGAAACCCATATACGGGTCACAGAGCAAACTAAGAATTGGGCTGGAACAACTGACTGGCTCAAAATTGAGAAAGCAGTGAGACATGGCTTGATATTGTCACCCTGCGTATTTAACTTTATGCAGAGTACAACGTGTGAGATGCTGGCCTGGATGAATGGCAAGCTGCAATCAAGACTGCCAAGAGAAAAGTCAACTGCTTCAGACACGCAGAGGACAGCACTCTAATGCAGAAAGGGGAGATGAACTAAAGAGCCTCTTGATGAAGTGAAAGAGAATGAAAAACCTGGCTTGAAATACAACAAGCAACAAACTACAATCAAGGCATCTGGTCCCATTGTAAGACCTTACCGTCTTTCTCCCAGGCACATCGTCTCCAAAGACCACCAAGATTCAGATTCGATGCAAACAGCAAGAGGATTTTATTCAAACCAGCGAACTGGGGTTCAGTCTCCTTCAAAGAGGATCGAACCCCCAGTGCCCGTTACAAAGGGTTTTTATAAAAAAAAAAAATCGCAAGCAAGTGAGGATAAGGTGAGGACAATACGATTGGTGCACAGGTTTCATCTTTTACAGGGATTGGCTCGTTTGTTTAGCATCAGGTCGAAACGGCTCGCTGGTCTGCATTCTGACAATTAGTTATTACCTGGGAATTAACTTCCTGCAAAGTCTCTGAAGGAAAAACAACCTCCCTGGTGAAGGCCGGAAGGCCATAAACTCCTGTGGAGGCCGGAGGGCCATAAAACAATAGATAAGGACCTGCCTCCCTGCTGGCGCCTGAAGGCCGCATTCCAGGAGATAGGGAGCAACCCCTCCCCCCCCAAAGCCCCTTAGAGAGTCTAAAGAGCCTAATGGCCATATGAGATAAGGACCTGTTTTCCAAGGTTTAGCAAAAAGTTTTAGCAAAAATTTAACTCTTTCTTTCACCATCACTTCATGGAAAATAAAATCAGAAAAAGCAGAAACTATGACAGATTTTATTTTCTTGGTTTCCAAAGTCACTGAGGATGGGTACTATAGCCATGAGATTAAAAGACACTTGCTCCTTGGAAGAAAAGCTCTGACAAACCTAGACAGGATATTAAAAAGCAGACACATCACGTGTCCAACAGAATTCCGTGTATTTACAGCTATGGTCTTTCAGTAGTCATGTATGGATGGGAGAGTTGGACCATAAAGAAGGTTGAGCGCTGAAGAATCGATGCTTTCCAACTGAGGTGCTGGAGAAGACTCTTGAGAGAACCTTGGACAGCAAGGAGATCAAACCGCTCCATCCTAAAGGAAAACAACCCTAAGTATCCATTGGAAGGACTGATGCTGAAGCGCCGACACTTTGGCTACCTGATTGGAAGAGCCAACTCACTGGAAAAGACCCTGAAGCTGAGAAAGACTGAAGGCCAGAGGAGAAGGTGGCATCAGAGGATGAGTTGGCTTGATAGCGTCACCGACGCAGTGGACATGAATTTGAGCAAACTCTGGGAGATAGTGGAAGACAGAGGAGCCTGGCGTGCTGCAGTCCATGGGGTTGCAAAGCGAGGGACACCACCGAGTGACTGCACAAAGACAATTTGCTCACCCCACCCCCCAGCTCCATTAAAGCCACTTGGCAGCCAAATGACCCAGGAATCGGGGATGGATTTGCTGCAGAGCCTGACATGGAGCCTGTGTGTCCCCTGAGTAGGGCCTCCCTCCCAGGCTAGGACTCCAGGTGCAAAGACAGGGCCCATGGCAAAACTGATATCAGCGCTCCACTGGGCTGACTTGTGAACTTTAGGGTCAGCTTAGGACTGTGATTTCAGATAGGGGTCAAGATTGCATATGCTCAGCCCTGCCTCCCTGCCAGACCTGGGCAAGTGATTTCAGCCTAGCCTTAGTTTCCATAGCTGTAAAATGGGCACGAACATAATAGAACTCTGGTGCCTCCCCACATTCTGCAACCAAACCTAGTGCTGTATTCACCTCATTCTAGTCTCAGCCCTGCAAACAGGAAGTTTGTGAGTTTTCCCTGTAAGATTCAGTTGGAAAAAGTGATGCATATTCTTCTGAATTTATGCTTTAAAAATATATGTATATATAATTGTCTGTGCCAGGTCTTATTCGTGGCAGGCTGAATCTTTGTTGTGATGCATGTAATCTTATTTGTTGCCTGTGGGATCTTGTTTCCTGATCAGGGCCAAATCAGGGGCCCCTGCCCTGGGAGAGTGGAGTCTTACCCACTGGATCCCTAGGAAAGTCCCAATCTATCTTTTTTTCTTCTGTGTTTTGGCTGTGCTTTGCAGAAGTCGGGATCTTAGTTCCCTGACAGCAGATCTAACCCGTGTTCCCTGCAGTTTAAGTGAGGTGCCTTAACCACCAGACCACTAAGGAAGTTCCAACCTTTGTTAGTTTTTAAAGACTCACTTGATTTTGGTTTGCACAAACCCAGCAAAGAGAGTCCAGAAACAGTGCATAGACTCCTTTTCCATTTCCCCCACTTTGCTCATCTCTCATCCTAAGGTGCCTGTGTTGAAATGTCTGCACCAGTGCTGACTGATAACAGGGTGAACTAAAGTCCGTGCATTATTCCCATCTCCTCAGTTTCCCCCACTGTCCTTTTCCTGCCCCCGGATCCTCACAGGACCCAGAGTCCTGATGCCTCTGTAGGCTCCCCTGGGTCAGGCAGCTTTGCAGGCTTTCCCGGTGGTGATGACCTTGGGAGCTGGGAGTCAGGTGATCTGTAGGGTGGTCCTCGGGTGGGATTTGCCTGGTGTTTTTCTCGTGGCTGGACTGGGCTTTGGTGAGAAGGACGGGAGAGGGCACGTGCCTTTCGCATGACACACGTGTGTCCAGGACATGGCTATCAGCCTGACCTACCCTGGGATCTTGATCATGCTGCCCTGGCTGAGGTGGTGTCCGTCAGGCGTCTCCACCGTAAAGCCACCTCCTTCCTCTCTTCCACCTGTGCCTTCTGGAAAGAGGTGACGATTTATAGCCCACACAGAAGCCATGGGTCCCACCCACCATCCTCTTGAGGGCCAGATATCAGTGTATGAGATTTTTCTCCTCTCTTTCATTTATTGCTTTAGTCAGTCATGTATTCATATTCCTGTGAACTCATGGATATTCACTTACACGTGATGACATTTATGTGTCACTCAGACAGTTCCCACTTTGGCTTTTTGTTATTTTCCACAAGCTTCACTCCACTAAAGCATTCGGGAACATTCTTTGTAGTCACGCCGAAACCATATGCTTATAAGGGGCTCAGTTAATGAAGGCCACCATTAAGCTCCACTTCAGGAGCAGGGAGCACACAGGGAGAGTGTTCTTTCCTTTTTATTGGTCACATCTCCTGGCTATGAGATATTAATTTCTAGACCAGGGATTGAACCCAGGCCATGGGAGCCTGGAATTCTGATGACTAAGTCATCAGACAACTCCTCCAGGACTTCATTTGAGAAGCAGAGAAATCTCTGCGGAGGGGCTCCCAGAGCTGGGTACTGTAGGATGAATAGGAGCTTGGGGGATGGAGTTGGCAGGGCCAGGTGACACAGATCTGTACCGAGTCTGCTCATCCAAGTGTGAGTTCCAGCCCTGCACTGTGTGCCGGAACAGACTGGGAGCCTGGACAAAGTGTCCCTGGTCTCAGCCTCGGTTTCCTCGTGGAACCAGTGTCATCAGACGATGAAACAGTAATGAGATGAGAGAAGCCAGGAGATGAGAGAAGAAAACTGCAGGCAGGGAGCTCTGACGAGGGTCCTTCGATGCTGCCAGCAGAGAAGAGGGCTGGGGATGCAGGGGGACGGTGCCTGCTGGAACCCCAGAGGTCTTGAGGAACATTCTAGAGCACGGAAAGCTGGCTGTGGACGTCAGTGGATGTCTATGTCAGCAAGATGGAGGTGCGGCAACCCGACTCGCGGCCATCCCTAGCTCGAGGCGGCCTTGGGCCAGCTCTGCACTTCCCACTCTTTCAGGACTGCCCTGTCTTGGGCCCCTTAGGCTGCCCCATCCTCCCTACAGCCGTGTTGCCATGTGGTCCAGTCGGGACTGGCCCGGACCGGAAGCCTCAAATCGGGAATGCGAGCTGGAGTCGGCCCAGTCCTGGGTGTGGCCTAAAAGACATCAGAATAGGGGGTGAGAGGCAGACGGATCCCGGCTCCGCCCCAGCCCCACCAGACTCTAGGGCTCCTCCCAACTCACTGAGCCCTCCCTCGTCTCCAGATTCCGCTCCCCGGTGCCCAGACCCCTGCCCGGCATGCAGGCCACCTCCCCAGACTGACGCAGCCCCAGCTCGCGGCCCCTCCGAGCTTTCTTCTCCCTCCAGACGCCCCCTTCGGGAATGCGAGCTGGAGTCGGCCCAGTCCTGGGTGTGGCCTAAAAGACATCAGAATAGGGGGTGAGAGGCAGACGGATCCCGGCTCCGCCCCAGCCCCACCAGACTCTAGGGCTCCTCCCAACTCACTGAGCCCTCCCTCGTCTCCAGATTCCGCTCCCCGGTGCCCAGACCCCTGCCCGGCATGCAGGCCACCTCCCCAGACTGACGCAGCCCCAGCTCGCGGCCCCTCCGAGCTTTCTTCTCCCTCCAGACGCCCCCTTCGTACCGGCCGGCTTTCTGGGACCTCATTTCTTCAGACACATGCAGGTGAAGTACACGAACGCGAACAACAGGATGTAAAGCAGTAACGGGCTGTCCTCCGCTGAGGCCCCACTCTTTCTTCTGGCATAGAAATCGGGGAACTCAGGCTGCGGTCCCCAGGTGTCCAGGGGATCTGCGCTTTGCCCTTAAGAATCTCCACTCCTCCCCCAAGTCGCTGGGGAGGAGTGAGCAGCGGCCACCCCGGGGTTGTGTGACAGATGGGACGAGGCTGGGGCTTGAACTCAGTCCCCTGAGCATCTGGGATTTTTCTGAGCCAAAGGGACTCGGGGGTCTGGGGGTGGAGTGAAAGGGGCGTGGCCGGGGCGTGGTCTCGCACCGTAGTTTCTCGGAAAGGTCTTGCAGTTGTTGGTTCAAGGTGGCCAACTCTCCTGTTTGCGGGATAGGGTACAGATTCAGGGGCCTCGTCGACACAGTGATCTCGCTAAGCCACCTGACACCCAGCCGGGACATCACGTGACTTAGCGCGGTGTTCATTCATCCCCTGCTGGGAAACCGGGCTCCCAGTTCCCCTACCCCAAATGGAATCTGGCGCCCCTTCCTTTCGCCTGATCACAACCCTGGTTCCCTCCCTCCGGGCTCCCTTTCAATACCTAGCCTGTCGCTAACCCCCTAGCCCACTCTGAGGAACCCTGGTCATCTGCTTTTCTCACCGTGAAGCTCCTCCACTCGTGCCTGCTCCTTCTTCAGAGAATCCCTCAGGGTCACCTAGGTCAGAAGGGGGGGTCAGAACCTGGACTCCTGTGCCTGGGTGCTGGACCCCTCCCTGAGCCCTGGGATCAGAGGTGCTCAGATGCACACCCTATTTATTTCCCACCCAACCCTCCCCCAGCCCCTCAGTCTTCTACTTTGAAAAATGGGCACAACCTTCCACCTTCCCCGGGACACCCATAAGAGTATGATCCCAAAATGTGAGTTTTGAAGGCCCCCAAGAAGAGAATGTGGAGGGTCCCCATGCCCAGACTCTAGAGAAGTTTTGAGATCCCTTGGGCTATAGCCCAATAAGATTAAGAGTTCCTTCTATAACCAGAAACAAGGGGCTGGGGGTGGAAAGTGGGAGTGATGATTTCAATGCCAGTTAGATGTCCACAAGAGTTTCAAGGTTTTCCATTTTAGAGCATAAGTGGAAATTTCAAAGGCTCTCAGGATGCAGTGGAAAGAGCTGAGGAGGTCCTGTTCCCAGCCCCTAGAGGAGATTTCTGTTCCCCAAGATTGGCCCAAGGGGCATTTCTAGGTCCCTCCATTCAAGCGCCAGAGTCTAGAGATCCTTCATACCCTAAAGGGATCCTGACGCACACAATGGCAGTTATAAGGCTCCCCCTTAACATACACCAGCACCCCAGAGAGAGTTTGGACGTTCCCTAACCTTGGTGGTGACATAAAGGACACATTTTCCAAGTCCATCTTCATCTCCACAAAGACCCTGGGAGAGACCTCCAAGTCCGGGGCCCTCTCGAGGGGCTGCAATGGCTTACCACAGTCTGTTTGCACGTGGCAGCTTCGGCTTCCTTCTCGTGTAAGACTTCCTGGGCCTGGTTTAGCTGGTGCTGCAGGTGTTGCTGGAGCTCCTGACACTCCTCCTGTGCTTGGAGGCCATCCACGCAGGCCTTGCTGTTGGCCCTGACAGCGAAGAAGATCAGGGGGACAAGCAGCCCCACTGCCGCCAGGAGCAGCAGGAGCCCCAGCCACAGCGGCAGCTTGCGGCCACACAGCGCAGGCTCACTCGAGTCCTTTTCTTTGTGTATCGGCATCACAGGTTCACTCGAGTCCTTTTCTTTGCTGGACATCAGGAAGTCACTCATGTCCCTCTCGGTGTCCGTGGGCACTGGTCTGCAGTGAATAAAAGCAGTGCCATCTGACCTGCTGGAAGCTAAGACTGTCCCCTGATTAGCGTAATAGCGGTGCTGACCAATGAGAAGCTGCAGGAGGATCCTCTGACTTAGCGATACTTGAATGGATCCTATGCAGGCAGAGGGCAGCCAGGCTTTCAGTTTAGGTTTCAGTTTCCTTTTCCCGGAAAAAAATGGTCGGTTGCTTTTGCCAAATTCTGACCTTGGGGCTTGCTAGGTTGGATGCTGGCCAGTGAGATCCTGTGAGAGGGGAGTGGGGGCTCCTGGGACACCTCATATCAAGTCCTTTCCCTTCTCCTACATGTTTCTGAGGGTGACCATCGCAGTTACTGAGCAGCCGGTGCACGCCAGCTCTGTGTTCGTCTCTACCACAAACGGAAAGAGGCAGAGGACTTTTTTCTGGCCGCAAGTCCCCAGCTGGGAGAAATGAAGGCTTAAACTTGAGTGGTGACTGGGGATGGTGTTGTTTCTGACTGAGGAGACTGGGTTTTAAATTCAGGGATCTCTAGACCTTGCTGAGGTTCACTTAGCGTCTCTGTCCCCTGCTGAGCGGACCATTAGGAGGCATGGAGGATGTCAGAGGACCGACCAGAGCCTGCAGGGAGAGGAAAGAGAAGAGCTGGACCCCCCAACACTACTCAGACTGCAGTTTTCCTCCATGGCCACCAGGGGACGCACCAGACAACAGACAACCACCCAGGCCCTTGTCCTGGCTCCAGGCAGGAACTGACTGCCAGCATCTGCCTCTACCTCCCAGGGGCTCCGCAAAAACCCTCTGAACTGTACTGAACATGACCCTAAGCGGCCTTCCCAGGGCAGACTCCTCCCCCATATCTTCTGTTTTAGCTCCTTTATGAAGTATGGAGATAGTAGTATTTAATACCCGTTCCTGAGGTGTTTTTTTACAGATGAAAACGCCCATGCCCTATGGGGTGTCCCTAGGGAGCCCCACTCTCCTGTCGCAGGAACTTACTGGCCAGCATCCAACCCAGAAATGCCTAAGGGCAGAATTTGGCCAAAGCAACCCACATTTTTTCCGGGAAAAGTATAAAGGAAACTGAAACCAAAACCTAAACCAGAAGCCTGGGCTGTCTCCTGCCTGCACAGGCTCCAAATGAAAAAGCTGCTGCTGCTGCTAAGTCACTTCAGTCCTTTCCGACTCTGTGTGACCCCATGGACCGTATGGCCCACAAGGCTCCTCTGTCCCTGGGATTCTCCAGGAAGAACACTGGAGTGGGTTGCCATGTCCTTCTCCAAATGAAAAAGCCCTGCCAACCTAGTGTAAAGTGTTAAGTACTTAGGACCATTAGCGTTTACTCCCCAGACTTACTGGTGGGAAAAGATGCATGATGTTAATCCCTGTGACAAGCACCCTGTGACCTCCTCATCAGCCACTCAGAGAATTGTGCAGGAGCAGATCCCATGATCTGTGCCCAGTGTCCCCTCACCTGGCCTTGCAAAATGCTTGGCGGAAACCCTTCTGGGAGTTCAGGAGTTTTTTGTGGGTCCTGAGCCACCAGCTTCCTTGGATGGCTCTGGAATAAAACTTTCCTTATTCCAGATTCCAAAATGTCCGTGTGATTGGTCTCACCGTGCGTTGAGCACATGGACCTGTGCTAAGGGAACCTCAGTTTTTCCACGTTTAAAGAGGGGCCAGAACAAGAGCAGCCTCATCAGGAGGGGCTGGTGAGGAGTTCTGAGCAAAGCGCTTGGGCCTCCAGTTGTTGTTCAGTCTCTCAGCTGTGTTCAACTCCTTGTGACCCCACTGTCAACTACAAATTGGCACTTACCAAAGGCACTGTCAACTGGTGAACAACAAAGGCATTTGCCATCCATCTCCACGGAGACTGAACCCCATGCTGCTACACCTGTTGACCTTCAGCAACCCCTGAGGATTCAGGGTGGAGTCAGGCGCTCTGTGCTCCAGGGAATCTGGTGAGACAGGTCTTTAGATAGTTGGATGTTTTTAGGAACAGATTTTATGATCTCAGTCCTTGCATCTCCTCATATCTAGAGAAGCACTGAATCCCTTCATGGTGACATCAGACCCTCATGACTAACAAAAAACCTTTCGTAAAATGAGTGTTTCATGGGACTGAACTCTCTATTCACCAAAACCTTGTATATTGACTTTCCACCACTGCTGCTTTGGAGCAGTCCCTCAGAGCTATTTGAGATGTTGCCTCCCAGGCTGCAGTCCTCATTTTGCCCCCAATTTAACTTAACTCGAAACTCTCAAGCTGTACATTTTTTTTTTTTTTAAGTCAACAGTTACGGTGACCACGAGGGGACCCAGAGCGGACTTCCTTACTTCGCCTGGACTCCACGAGGAACCGGAACTTTCGTACCAGCAGTGGCCCCTTGCAGCCATCTGCCTCCTCAGGGAGTGCAGACAAATTTGGGTAAATTTCTCCTGGTTCTCGAATCTCCAATATTGATTGAGAGTCTGAGTTTTACTTGGCAGTGGAGCAGGTTACCTGCCCCCTCCCGGTAGGAAAGATACTGGGGTGGGGGTGGGTGGAGCACCCAGGGCACACCCACTCATGGTCCAGGCACTGAGTGGAGCTCGGTTGGAAGATACCAAGAAATTCCCACCCAGACAAAAGATACTGGGTCGGGGGCTGGCTGAAAGATGCCAGGGGGAATTGCCCACCCAGTGGAAAGGTACTGGGTAGGGGGGTTGATTGTGAAAAAAACTGAGGAATACCCAGGGCTTGGCTGAAAGATGCTGAGGTCGCTCCATGGTGGAGGACTGAATGGTCTTGGCTAAGCGGTTAAGTAAGAGGCTGATCTGACACTTTCCCTCAATTTGACTGTCACTATAGAATTTGTCAGGATAAAAGTGAAGAAAATATATGAGAGCTTTGTTCTGAAGAAAAGGGACAAGGCTCCTCCTGGCTGGTTTAGGTTTCCTCAGGTGACTGAGAAATTTGTGGAAGTGGTGAGGCCTAGTCCTCATACCTTGCAGTGGGCCCGGACGGAAACCCACCATTAATTAAACGCACATAAAAACTGGCCATTCAGCGACCTGAAGAGCATAGTGGTCTTAGATTGCTGGAGGCAGAATCCAAGACGCGTGAGATGAGCTGAAACGACTCTGGGGTGACTCCCAGAGGAGTTAAGCTCACAAACAGCACAGAGGCCCACCGCACAGGTTCACTAGTGATTTTTATTCCTGACAAATTCAGCTTAAAATGGGAATCTTTCAAAAGCAGAAACAAAGAGGTGTCAGAAAGCCAGCCTCTGACTAACACTCCAGCCAGATTCATGTACAATACGTGCAGAGCTCATACAGCAATTACCTAATTAATTGGAGAAATTATACTAGAAGAAAGCTCAACCTAAATTGGCCAAACTGGAGTTCTTTGGATATTCCAAAATTGATATTTTTGCATGCACGATTAGAAAAGGCCTGCCATGCATACTCTGAATGGTTTCTAGAAGCTTCTAAAAGAAGAAATGATAGAGTAACTTCTCCACAGAAAATAAACAAGAAATTGCTTAAAACTATATTAGAATTTAAAAAGGCTGCCAGCACTGACTCTGGTGGGTCACAGGTCTAATGGAACTGGGAAGTCATGTTTGGCATTTATGCCTCTTGGCTTTTGATTTCTGGGCATCTCTTTGCCTTTTGTTTCGTCTGGAGTGTGACTGAAGTTCTGGTTCGGTTTGGTTTTGTTGGTTTGGTTTGAGCACACAAACACCTGTACAAACTGCTTGAAATAATATGGGAATTGCTCACCCAAAGGTTCCACACTCCACCTGGGAACCCCTTGGGAAAAAAATTTTTTTTGACTGGTCAATCTAAAGCTATGATCCAGTGACAAGAAAAACGGCCTACAAACATTGATCTTTATTGACACAGGATGGAAAAATGGACTGAAGTTCCCTTATGTCCAGGACTTCTCTTGTAATCAACATACTGGGGCTGATCAAACTAAGACTTCTATTTCCCCAGAGGGACCATCCCTGCTGGGACCAATCTGCCCTTGTTATCAAGATCAAGTTGAGCACTATCTGGTCTAAATTTTGGCTATGAAACGATGGTCACAGAAAAACGATTTTTGACAAAGTGGTCGCAATATTCTTTAGACTCCAGAGAAAGCTTGGATTAAAAAAAAATTTCTTTTAAGAAATCTGGCCCTGAGGAAATAACTCCTATACCTTTAGACCAGAGCTGTCTGGATCACCAGGTGGCGCTAGTGGATAAGAGGTAAGGTAAGGTAAAGTCGCTCAGTCCTGTCCGACTCTTTGGGACTACATGGGCTGTAGCCCACCAGGTTCCTCTGTCCATGGGATTTTCCAGGCAATAGTACCGAAGTGGATTGCCATTTCCTTCTCCAGCGGATCTTCCCGACCCAGGGTTCGAACCCGGGTCTCCCACATTGTAGACAGACGCTTAACCGTCTGAGCCCCTAAGAACCCGCCTGCCAATCTGGGACACGTAAGAGACACGGGTTCCATACCTGGGTTGGGAAGATCCCCTGGAGAAGGAAATGGCAAACCACTCCAGTACTATTGCCTGGAGAATCCCATGAACAGAAGAGCCTGGTGGTTTATAGTCCGCGGGGTCGCGAAGAGTTGGACACGACTGAAGTGACTTGGTACATACGCACATTTGGATCACTTATCTAGACCATCTCTAATTCCTGAAACCAAAAGGGAGAAGAACGGGGAACAAAGCCTTTTAAAATCTTGTTCCAACCATTTTCTTACAACTAGTATTCATACCTAAGTTTGGAAAACAAAGCTATAGGATCTCTTGTGTCTATCTGGATATATGTATGTCTTAGTGTGTGTGTTTGTTTTTTGGGATAATATTGCTGATTGCTGAGATCAATTTGTAAATGAGCTCTAATCTAATTGGCCTAAAAGAAAAAAGCAAGTATTTACAAATCAAACAATTCTAAATACAAGAGAAATT